>CALYDG010000152.1:0-66578 GCA_944474755.1 Limnoperna fortunei | reverse complement strand
GGCCGCCATTTTGAAACCGGAAGTCGGACAAAACATTTTTAAATAGTGGCACACTTAGGGTATCATAAGCTACCTGTATACCAAATTTCGTCTAAATCGGATGACGTTTAAATTTTTACATTTTTAGGGGGTGGTGTTCGGATGGCGGCCATTTTGTAATGTCGGCCGCGTCAAATTTTTTTTTGCAAAAATGCTCGGGATAGCTAGCTGTACCAGTATACCAATTTTCATTGAAATTGCTTTGGCAATTACTGAGATCTGACAACGGCCGTCATTTTTTTCAACGGCGGCCATTTTGAAAATGGCGGCCATTTTGAAAATTTCAAAAGTGGATTGCACAACTTCCGGTCACCTTAACATGTTCCCAAAGTTTCATTTCGATCGGTTAAAAGATGAGCGAGAAAACGAGCGGACAACATTGCGAGGGGAAAACATAAGAAATATGAAAATAATAATAATAATAATTATTAAAATTTACGTTTCCCGAAACGTTGAAGTCGCCTCCCGTTCCGCACTTTTGACCGAGTAGAGGGAACTAAAAGTGAAGAGCACAACTTCATAACATGAGCTTTCAGTTGGCCAAGTTTCATTTCGATCGGTTAAAAGATGAGCGAGAAAACGAGCAAACTTTAAAACGGCCGCCATTTTGAAACCGGAAGTCGGACAAATAATTTTTTTTGCAAAAATGCTCAGGATAGTTAGCTGTATCAGTATACCAATTTTCATTGAAATGCTCTGGCCATAACTGAGATCTGACAACGGCCGCCATTTTGTAAAACTTTAAAACGGCCGCCATTTATAAACCGGAAGTCGGACAAAACATTTTTAAATAGTGGCACACTTAGGGTATCATAAGCTACCTGTATACCAAATTTCGTCTAAATCGGATGACGTTTACATTTTTACATTTTTAGGGGGGTGGTGTTCGGATGGCGGCTATTTTGAAATGTCGGCCGCGTCAAATTTTTTTTTGCAAAAATGCTCGGGATAGTTAGCTGTACCAGTATACCAATTTTCATTGAAATTGCTTCGGCAATTACTGAGATCTGACAACGGCCGTCATTTTTTTCAACGGCGGCCATTTTAAAAATGGCGGCCATTTTGAAAATTTCAAAAGTGGATTGCACAACTTCAGGTCACCCTTAACATGTTCCCAAAGTTTCATTACGATCGGTTAAAAGATGAGCGAGAAAACGAGCGGACAACATTGCGAGGGGAAAACATAAGAAATATGAAAATAATAATAATAATAATAATAATTAAAATTTACGTTTCCCGAAACGTTGAAGTCGCCTCCCGTTCCGCACTTTTGATCCCCATGGATAGTATTTCATTCAAATCAGTACATTAAAATATGCCTAGAAATCAAATTTCGTGGTCGGCGACTTAATAACTAGTGCTGATTGTGTTGGGATGCCAACACAGAATGTCTCCCAAACGAACCCCGATTGCCACTATAATCCCCATGGATAGTATTTCATTCAAATCAGTACATTAAAATATGCCTAGAAATCAAATTTTGTTAAAATCGGACAAAGTTGACCTTTTCCTGCAGTAAAATGGTCGCCATTTTGAAACCGGAAGTCGGACAAAACATTTTTAAATAGTGGCACACTTAGGGTATCATAAGCTACCTGTATACCAAATTTCGTCTAAATCGGTAGACGTTTAAATTTTTACATTTTTAGGGGGGTGGTGTGCGGATGGCGGCCATTTTGAAATGTCGGCCGCGTCAAATTTTTTTTTTGAAAAATGCTCGGGATAATTAGCTGTACCAGTATACCAATTGTCATTGAAATTGCTTTGGCAATTACTGAGATCTGACAACGGCCGTCATTTTTTTCAACGGCGGCCATTTTGAAAATGGCGGCCATTTTGAAAATTTCAAAAGTGGATTGCACAACTTCAGGTCAACTTTAACATGTTCCCAAAGTTTCATTTCGATCGGTTAAAAGATGAGCGAGAAAACGAGCGGACAACATTGCGAGGGGAAAAAGGAAAACATAAGAAATATGAAAATAATAATAATAATAATAATAATAAGAAACGGAGTAAAAACAATAAGTCGCCCGACACTTCGTGGTCGGCGACTTAATTAAAATTTACGTTTCCCGAAACGTTGAAGTCGCCTCCCGTTCCGCACTTTTGACCGAGTAGAGGGAACTAAAAGTCAAGAGCACAACTTCATAACATGAGCTTTCAGTTGGCCAAGTTTCATTTCGATCGGTTAAAAGATGAGCGAGAAAACGAGCAAACTTTAAAACGGCCGCCATTTTGAAACCGGAAGTCGGAGAAAAAATTTTTTTTGCAAAAATGCTCAGGATAGTTAGCTGTATCAGTATACCAATTTTCATTGAAATTGCTCTGGCCATAACTGAGATCTGACAACGGCCGCCATTTTGTAAAACTTTAAAACGGCCGCCATTTTGAAACCGGAAGTCGGACAAAAATTTTAAAAATAGTGACACACTCAGGGTATCATAAGCTACCTGTATACCAAATTTCGTTTAAATCGGATGACGTTTAAATTTTTACAGTTTTAGGGGGTGGTGTTCGGATGGCGGCCATTTTGAAATGTCGGCCGCGTCAAATTTTTTTTTGCAAAAATGCTCGAGATAGTTAGCTGTACCAATATACCAATTTTCATTGAAATTGCTTTGGCAATTACTGAGATCTGACAACGGCCGTCATTTTTTTCAACGGCGGCCATTTTGAAAATAGCGGCCATTTTGAAAATTTCAAAAGTGGATTGCACAACTTCAGGTCACCCTTAACATGTTCCCAAAGTTTCATTTCGATCGGTTAAAAGATGAGCGTGAAAACGAGCGGACAACATTGCGAGGGGAAAAAGGAAAACATAATAATAATTAAAATTTACGTTTCCCGAAACGTTGAAGTCGCCTCCCGTTCCGCACTTTTGACCGAGTAGAGGGAACTAAAAGTCAAGAGCACAACTTCATAACATGAGCTTTCAGTTGGCCAAGTTTCATTTCGATCGGTTAAAAGATGAGCGAGAAAATGAGCGGACAACATTGCGAGGGGAAAAAGGAAAACATAAGAAATATGAAAATAATAATAATAATAATAATTAAAATTTACGTTTCACGAAACGTTGAAGTCGCCTCCCGTTCCGCACTTTTAACCGAGTAGAGGGAACTAAAAGTCAAGAGCACAACTTCATAACATGAGCTTTCAGTTGGCCAAGTTTCATTTCGATCGGTTAAAAGATGAGCGAGAAAACGAGCAAACTTTAAAACGGCCGCCATTTTGAAACCGGAAGTCGGACAAAAAATTTTTTTTTGCAAAAATGCTCAGGATAGTTAGCTGTATCAGTATACCAATTTTCATTGAAATTGCTCTGGCCATAACTGAGATCTGACAACGGCCGCCATTTTGTAAAACTTTAAAACGGCCGCCATTTTGAAACCGGAAGTCGGACAAAACATTTTTAAATAGTGGCACACTTAGGGTATCATAAGCTACCTGTATACCAAATTTCGTCTAAATCGGATGACGTTTAAATTTTTACATTTTTAGGGGGGTGGTGTTCGGATGGCGGCCATTTTGAAATGTCGGCCGCGTCAAATTTTTTTTGGCAAAAATGCTCGGGATAGTTAGCTGTACCAGTATACCAATTTTCATTGAAATTGCTTTGGCAATTACTGAGATATGACAACGGCCATCATTTTTTTCAACGGCGGCCATTTTGAAAATGGCGGCCATTTTGAAAATTTCAAAAGTGGATTGCACAACTTCAGGTCACCCTTAACATGTTCCCAAAGTTTCATTTCGATCGGTTAAAAGATGAGCGAGAAAACGAGCGGACAACATTGCGAGGGGAAAACATAAGAAATATGAAAATAATAATAATAATAATAATAATAATAATAAGAAACGGAGTAAAAACAATAAGTCGCTCGACACTTCGTGGTCGGCGACTTAATTAAACATGATTATGATCTTATGGATCATAACTGGCTCCCAAACGAACCCCGTGGACACTGGAGTTCAGACATCCATTTACAGCAACTTTATCTACCATGAAACCAAGTTTCGTGCAAATCGGAGGATTTTTCAATTTTGTCGGCCATCTTGGATTCAAAATGGCCGCCATAGAAAGTCCAACATGTGCGTCATATGGTGCGGTATAACATACTCTACTTATATTCCAATTTTCATTGAAATCCGTTAACTTTTGGATTTTTAAGGATTTATTTTCATTTTGAAAATGGCCGCCATTTTAAGATGGCCGCCGTGTTCAAATTCAAATTTTGATGACTAACATCTGATCTCAACACGGTTATCTTCCTAAAAACCAAGTTTCGTGCGATTCCGAGCATTTTGAATTTTTGGCGGCCATCTTGGATTCAAAATGGCCGCCATAAAAAGTCAACATGTGCGTTATATGGTAAGGTATAACATACTCTACTTATATTCCAATTTTCATCGAAATACGTTCACTTTTGGATTTTTAAGGATTTTTTCATTTTTAAAATGGCCGCCATTTCAAGATGGCCGCCATTTTAAAAATTTTAAACATGAAAGGCACAATTCCACATCATGACCTATTTTTGTGTGAAGTTTCATTTGGATCCCATTTACGGTCTCAGAGAAAACAGCCGGACAAAATTCAGGCGGAAAGTGGAAGAAAAAAAAAATAATAAGAAACGGAGCAAAAACAATATGTCTCCCAAACTTTCGTTTGGGAGCCATAATAATTAAACATGAATATGATCTTATGGATCATAACTGGCTCCCAAACGCCCCCCGTTGACACTGGTGTTCAGACATTCACTCACAGCAACTTTATCTACCAGGAAACCAAGTTTCGTGCAAATCAGAGTATTTTTTAATTTTGTTGGCCATCTTGGATTCAAAATGGCCGCCGTAAAAAGTCCACATGTGCGTCATATGGTTCGGTATAACATACTCTACTTATATTCCAATTTTCATTGAAATCTGTTAACTTTTGCATTTTTAAGGATTTATTTTCATTTTCAAAATGGCCGCCATTTTAAGATGGTCGCCATGTTCAAATTCAAATTTTGATGACTAACATCTGATCGCAACATGGTAATCTACCTAAAAAGCAAGTTTTGTGCGAATCCGAGCATTTTGAATTTTTAGTGGCCATCTTGGATTCAAAATGGCCACCAAAAAAGTCAACATGTGCGTCATATGGTGCGGTATAACATACTCTACTTATATTCCAATTTTCATTGAAATCTGTTAACTTTTGCATTTTTAAGGATTTATTTTCATTTTCAAAATGGCCGCCATTTTAAGATGGCCGCCGTGTTCAAATTCAAATTTTGATGACTAACATCTGATCGAAACATGGCAATCTATCTAAAAACCAAGTTTCGTGCGATTCCGAGCATTTTGAATTTTTGGCGGCCATCTTGGATTCAAAATGGCCGCCATAAAAAGTCAACATGTGTGTCATATGGTGCGGTATAACATACCCTACTTATAATCCAATTTTCATTGAAATCCGTTAACTTTTGGATTTTTAAGGATTTTTTTCGTTTTCAAAATGGCCGCCATTTCAAGATGGCCGCCAATTTCAAAATTTTAAAACTTGAAGGCACCACTTCTAGTCATGACCTATTTTTGGGTGAAGTTTCATAATGATCCAATTTACGGTCTCCGAGAAAACGGTCGGACAAAATTTTGGCGGAAAGGAGAAGAAAAATAATAATAATTAAAATTTACGTTTCCCGAAACGTTGAAGTCGCCTCCCGTTCCGCACTTTTGACCGTCAAGAGCACAACTTCATAACATGAGCTTTCAGTTGGCCAAGTTTCATTTCGATCGGTTAAAAGATGAGCGAGAAAACGAGCGGACAACATTGCGAGGGGAAAACATAAGAAATATGAAAATAATAATAATAATAATAATTAAAATTTACGTTTCACGAAACGTTGAAGTCGCCTCCCGTTCCGCACTTTTGACCGAGTAGAGGGAACTTTGCAGTTATAAGCTTTAAAAATGTTAAAACTTACTCTACAACCGTACCAAATTTCAAAACTTTTCATCGAGCGGTTTTCCCGATATAAGCGATGTCCTAAATTATGACCCTTCAACTTTGAATGGCAACTGTGTCGCGTGCGGGGGGTATCGGTGAAAACAAAAAGTCAAGAGCACAACTGCTCAGGATAGTTAGCTGTATCAGTATACCAATTTTCATTGAAATTGCTCTGGCCATTACTGAGATCTGACAACGGCCGCCATTTTGTAAAACTTTAAAACGGCCGCCATTTTGAAACCGGAAGTCGGACAAAAAATTTTTTGGCAAAAATGCTCAGGATAGTTAGCTGTATCAGTATACCAATTTTCATTGAAATTGCTCTGGCCATAACTGAGATCTGACAACGGCCGCCATTTTGTAAAACTTTAAAACGGCCGCCATTTTGAAACCGGAATTCGGACAAAAATTTTGAAAATAGTGGCACACTCAGGGTATCATAAGCTACCTGTATACCAAATTTCGTTTAAATCGGATGACGTTTAAATTTTTACAGTTTTAGGGGGGAGGTGTTCGGATGGCGGCCATTTTGAAATGTCGGCCGCGTCAAATTTTTTTTTGCAAAAATGCTCGGGATAGGGAGCTGTATCAGTATACCAATTTTCATTGAAATTGCTTTGGCAATTACTGAGATCTGACAACGGCCGTCATTTTTTTCAACGGCGGCCATTTTGAAAATGGCGGCTATTTTGAAAATTTCAAAAGTGGATTGCACAACTTCAGGTCACCCTTATTATGTTCCCAAAGTTTCATTTCGATCGGTTAAAAGATGAGCGAGAAAACGAGCGGACAACATTGCGAGGGGAAAAAGGAAAACATAAGAAATATGAAAATAATAATAATAATAATAAGAAACGGAGTAAAAACAATAAGTCGCCCGACACTTCGTGGTCGGCGACTTAACTAGTGCTGATTGTGTTGGGATGCCAACACAGAATGTCTCCCAAACGAACCCCGATTGCCACTATAATCCTTATGGATAGTATTTCATTCAAATCAGTACATTAAAATATGCCTAGAAATCAAATTTTGTTGAAATTGGACAAAGTTGACTTTTTCCTACAGTAAAATGGCCGCCTTTTTGAAACCGGAAGTCGGACAAAAAAATTTTAAATAGTGGCACACTCAGGGTATCATAAGCTACCAGCATACTAAATTTCGTCTAAATCGGATGACGTTTAAATTTTTGCATTTTTAGGGGGGTGGTGTTCGGATGGCGGCCATTTTGAAATGTCGGTCGCGTAAAATTTTTTTTTGCAAAAATGCTCAGGATAGTTAGCTGGATCAGTATACCAATTTTCATTGAAATTGCTTTGGCAATTACTGAGATCTGACAACGGTAGTCATTTTTTTTCAACGGCGGCCATTTTGAAAATTTCAAAAGTGGATTGCACAACTTCAGGTCACCCTTAACATGTTCCCAAAGTTTCATCTTGATTGGACATTGCGTCTCTGAGAAAATGTGCGGACAAGATTGAACGGAAAGAAAAAAGAAAGAAAGAAAGAAAGAAGAAGAATAATAATAAGAAACCGGACAAAAACAATATGTCTCCCAAAACTTCGTTTGGGAGACATAATAATAAGAAACGGAGTAAAAACAATAAGTCGCCCGACACTTCGTGGTCGGCGACTTAATAATTAAAATTTACGTTTCCCGAAACGTTGAAGTCGCCTCCCGTTCCGCACTTTTGACCGAGTAGAGGGAACTAGAAGTCAAGAGCACAACTTCATAACATGAGCTTTCAGTTGGCCAAGTTTCATTTCGATCGGTTAAAAGATGAGCGAGAAAACGAGCAAACTTTAAAACGGCCGCCATTTTTAAACCGGAAGTCGGACAAAAAATTTTTTTTGCAAAAATGCTCAGGATAGTTAGCTGTATCAGTATACCAATTTTCATTGAAATTGCTCTGGCCATAACTGAGATCTGACAACGGCCGCCATTTTGTAAAACTTTAAAACGGCCGCCATTTTGAAACCGGAAGTCGGACAAAACATTTTTAAATAGTGGCACACTTAGGGTATCATAAGCTACCTGTATACCATATTTCGTCTAAATCGGATGACGTTTAAATTTTTACATTTTTAGGGGGGTGGTGTTCGGATGGCGGCCATTTTGAAATGTCGGCCGCGTCAAATTTTTTTTTGCAAAAATGCTCGGGATAGTTAGCTGTACCAGTATACCAATTTTCATTGAAATTGCTTTGGCAATTACTGAGATCTGACAACGGCCATCATTTTTTTCAACGGCGGCCATTTTGAAAATGGCGGCCATTTTGAAAATTTCAAAAGTGGATTGCACAACTTCAGGTCACCCTTAACATGTTCCCAAAGTTTCATTTCGATCGGTTAAAAGATGAGCGAGAAAACGAGCGGACAACATTGCGAGGGGAAAAAGGAAAACATAAGAAATATGAAAATAATAATAATTAAAATTAAAATTTACGTTTCCCGAAACGTTGAAGTCGCCTCCCGTTCCGCACTTTTGACCGAGTAGAGGGAACTAAAAGTCAAGAGCACAACTTCATAACATGAACTTTCACTTGGCCAAGTTTCATTTCGATCGGTTAAAAGATGAGCGAGAAAACGAGCAAACTTTAAAACGGCCGCCATTTTTAAACCAGAAGTCGGACAAAAAATTTTTTTTGCAAAAATGCTCAGGATAGTTAGCTGTATCAGTATACCAATTTTCATTGAAATTGCTCTGGCCATAACTGAGATCTGACAACGGCCGCCATTTTGTAAAACTTTAAAACGGCCGCCATTTTGAAACCGGAAGTCGGACAAAACATTTTTAAATAGTGGCACACTTAGGGTATCACAAGCTACCTGTATACCAAATTTCGTCTAAATCGGATGACGTTTAAAATTTTACATTTTTAGGGGGGGTGGTGTTCGGATGGCGGCCATTTTGAAATGTCGGCCGCGTCAAATGTTTTTTTGCAAAAATGCTCGGGATAGTTAGCTGTACCAGTATACCAATTTTCATTGAAATTGCTTTGGCAATTACTGAGATCTGACAACGGCCATCATTTTTTTCAACGGCGGCCATTTTGAAAATGGCGGCCATTTTGAAAATTTCAAAAGTGGATTGCACAACTTCAGGTCACCCTCAACATGTCCCCAAAGTTTCATTTCGATCGGTTAAAAGATGAGCGAGAAAACGAGCGGACAACATTGCGAGGGGAAAAAGGAAAACATTAGAAATATGAAAATAATAATAATTAAAATTAAAATTTACGTTTCCCGAAACGTTGAAGTCGCCTCCCGTTCCGCACTTTTGACCGAGTAGAGGGAACTAAAAGTCAAGAGCACAACTTCATAAAATGAGCTTTCAGTTGGCCAAGTTTCATTTCGATCGGTTAAAAGATGAGCGAGAAAACGAGCAAACTTTAAAACGGCCGCCATTTTGAAACCGGAAGTCGGACAAAAATTTTTTTTTGGCACAAATGCTCAAGATAGTTAGCTGTATCAGTATACCAATTTTCATTGAAATTGCTCTGGCCATAACTGAGATCTGACAACGGCCGCCATTTTGTAAAACTTTAAAACGGACGCCATTTTGAAACCGGAAGTCGGACAAAAATTTTGAAAATAGTGGCACACTCAGGGTATCATAAGCTACCTGTATACCAAATTTCGTTTAAATCGGATGACGTTTAAATTTTTACAGTTTTAGGGGGTGGTGTTCGGATGGCGGCCATTTTGAAATGTCGCCGCGTCAAATTTTTTTTTGC
Source organism: Limnoperna fortunei (assembly GCA_944474755.1). Lineage (NCBI taxonomy): Eukaryota > Metazoa > Mollusca > Bivalvia > Mytilida > Modiolidae > Limnoperna > Limnoperna fortunei. The sequence continues at coordinate 56,816 of CALYDG010000152.1, read as the reverse complement.
AAAAATGCTCAGGATAGTTAGCTGTATCAGTATACCAATTTTCATTGAAATTGCTTTGGCAATTACTGAGATCTGACAACGGTAGTCATTTTTTTTCAACGGCGGCCAATTTTGAAAATGGCGGCCATTTTGAAAATTTCAAAAGTGGATTGCACAACTTCAGGTCACCCTTAACATGTTCCCAAAGTTTCATCTTGATTGGACATTGCGTCTCTGAGAAAATGTGCGGACAAGATTGAACGGAAAGAAAAAAGAAAGAAAGAAAGAAAGAAGAAGAATAATAATAAGAAACCGGACAAAAACAATATGTCTCCCAAAACTTCGTTTGGGAGACATAATAATAAGAAACGGAGTAAAAACAATAAGTCGCCCGACACTTCGTGGTCGGCGACTTAATAATTAAAATTTACGTTTCCCGAAACGTTGAAGTCGCCTCCCGTTCCGCACTTTTGACCGAGTAGAGGGAACTAAAAGTCAAGAGCACAACTTCATAACATGAGCTTTCAGTTGGCCAAGTTTCATTTCGATCGGTTAAAAGATGAGCGAGAAAACGAGCAAACTTTAAAACGGCCGCCATTTTTAAACCGGAAGTCGGACAAAAAATTTTTTTTGCAAAAATGCTCAGGATAGTTAGCTGTATCAGTATACCAATTTTCATTGAAATTGCTCTGGCCATAACTGAGATCTGACAACGGCCGCCATTTTGTAAAACTTTAAAATGGCCACCATTTTGAAACCGGAAGTCGGACAAAACATTTTTAAATAGTGGCACACTTAGGGTATCATAAGCTACCTGTATACCAAATTTCGTCTAAATCGGATGACGTTTAAATTTTTACATTTTTAGGGGGGTGGTGTTCGGATGGCGGCCATTTTGAAATGTCGGCCGCGTCAAATTTTTTTTGGCAAAAATGCTCGGGATAGTTAGCTGTACCAGTATACCAATTTTCATTGAAATTGCTTTGGCAATTACTGAGATCTGACAACGGCCATCATTTTTTTCAACGGCGGCCATTTTGAAAATGGCGGCCATTTTGAAAATTTCAAAAGTGGATTGCACAACTTCAGGTCACCCTTAACATGTTCCCAAAGTTTCATTTCGATCGGTTAAAAGATGAGCGAGAAAACGAGCGGACAACATTGCGAGGGGAAAAAGGAAAACATAAGAAATATGAAAATAATAATAATTAAAATTAAAATTTACGTTTCCCGAAACGTTGAAGTCGCCTCCCGTTCCGCACTTTTGACCGAGTAGAGGGAACTAAAAGTCAAGAGCACAACTTCATAACATGAGCTTTCACTTGGCCAAGTTTAATTTCGATCGGTTAAAAGATGAGCGAGAAAACGAGCAAACTTTAAAACGGCCGCCATTTTTAAACCAGTAGTCGGACAAAAAATTTTTTTTGCAAAAATGCTCAGGATAGTTAGCTGTATCAGTATACCAATTTTCATTGAAATTGCTCTGGCTATAACTGAGATCTGACAACGGCCGCCATTTTGTAAAACTTTAAAACGGCCGCCATTTTGAAACCGGAAGTCGGACAAAACATTTTTAAATAGTGGCACACTTAGGGTATCATAAGCTACCTGTATACCAAATTTCGTCTAAATCGGATGACGTTTAAATTTTTACATTTTTAGGGGGGTGGTGTTCGGATGGCGGCCATTTTGAAATGTCGGCCGCGTCAAATTTTTTTTTGCAAAAATGCTCGGGATAGTTAGCTGTACCAGTATACCAATTTTCATTGAAATTGCTTTGGCAATTACTGAGATCTGACAACGGCCATCATTTTTTTCAACGGCGGCCATTTTGAAAATGGCGGCCATTTTGAAAATTTCAAAAGTGGATTGCACAACTTGAGGTCACCCTCAACATGTTCTTAAAGTTTCATTTCGATCGGTTAAAAGATGAGCGAGAAAACGAGCGGACAACATTGCGAGGGGAAAAAGGAAAACATAAGAAATATGAAAATAATAATAATTAAAATTAAAATTTACGTTTCCCGAAACGTTGAAGTCGCCTCCCGTTCCGCACTTTTGACCGAGTAGAGGGAACTTAAAGTCAAGAGCACAACTTCATAACATGAGCTTTCAGTTGGCCAAGTTTCATTTCGATCGGTTAAAAGATGAGCGAGAAAACGAGCAAACTTTAAAACGGCCGCCATTTTGAAACCGGAAGTCGGACAAAAAATTTTTTTTGCAAAAATGCTCAGGATAGTTAGCTGTATCAGTATACCAATTTTCATTGAAATTGCTCTGGCCATAACTGAGATCTGACAACGGCCGCCATTTTGTAAAACTTTAAAACGGCCGCCATTTTGAAACAGGAAGTCGGACAAAACATTTTTAAATAGTGGCACACTTAGGGTATCATAAGCTACCTGTATACCAAATTTCGTCTAAATCGGATGACGTTTAAATTTTTACATTTTTAGGGGGGTGGTGTTCGGATGGCGGCCATTTTGAAATGTCGGCCGCGTCAAATTTTTTTTTGCAAAAATGCTCGGGATAGTTAGCTGTACCAGTATACCAATTTTCATTGAAATTGCTTTGGCAATTACTGAGATCTGACAACGGCCGTCATTTTTTTCAACGGCGGCCATTTTGAAAATGGCGGCCATTTTCAAAATTTCAAAAGTGGATTGCACAACTTCAGGTCACCCTTAACATGTTCCCAAAGTTTCATTTCGATCGGTTAAAAGATGAGCGAGAAAACGAGCGGACAACATTGCGAGGGGAAAACATAAGAAATATGAAAATAATAATAATAATAATTAAAATTTACGTTTCCCGAAACGTTGAAGTCGCCTCCCGTTCCGCACTTTTGACCGAGTAGAGGGAACTAAAAGTCAAGAGCACAACTTCATAACATGAGCTTTCAGTTGGCCAAGTTTCATTTCGATCGGTTAAAAAATGAGCGAGAAAACAAGCAAACTTTAAAACGGCCGCCATTTTGAAACCGGAAGTCGGACAAAAAATTTTTTTGCAAAAATGCTCAGGATAGTTAGCTGTATCAGTATACCAATTTTCATTGAAATTGCTCTGGCCATAACTGAGATCTGACAACGGCCGCCATTTTGTAAAACTTTAAAACGGCCGCCATTTTGAAACCGGAAGTCGGACAAAACATTTTTAAATAGTGGCACACTTAGGGTATCATAAGCTACCTGTATACCAAATTTCGTCTAAATCGGATGACGTTTAAATTTTTACATTTTTAGGGGGGTGGTGTTCGGATGGCGGCCATTTTGAAATGTCGGCCGCGTCAAATTTTTTTTTGCAAAAATGCTCGGGATAGTTAGCTGTACCAGTATACCAATTTTCATTGAAATTGCTTTGGCAATTACTGAGATCTGACAACGGCCGTCATTTTTTTCAACGGACGCCATTTTGAAAATGGCGGCCATTTTGAAAAATTCAAAAGTGGATGGCACAACTTCAAGTCACCCTTAACATGTTCCCAAAGTTTCATTTCGATCGGTTAAAAGATGAGCGAGAAAACGAGCGGACAACATTGCGAGGGGAAAAAGGAAAACATAAGAAATATGAAAATAATAATAATAATAATAATAACAAGTGCTGATTGTGATTGCAAGCAAGTCACAAAAAAATCCCCTCCCGTGCCCACTTTTGTCACAATTCGGACAACTTTTCAATTTTCGCACTTTGGCGGCCATTTTGAATATGGCGGCCATCTTGGACTTTGGCAGCCATCTTGGATTTGTTCGACATGTTGTTCGTAATATCAATATTGACCTAAATGCCAATTTTTGTTGAAATCAGACAACTTTTCAATATTCGCACTTTGGCAGCCATTTTGAATATGACAGCCATCTTGGATTTGTTCGAAAGTGTCGCCATGTTGTTCGTAATATCAATATTGACCTAAATGCCAATTTTCGTTGAAATCGGACAACTTTTCAATTTTCGCACTTTGGCGGCCATTTTGAATATGGCGGCCATCTTGGACTTTGGCGGCCATCTTGGATTTGTTCAAACATGTCACCATGTTGTTCGTAATATCAATATTCACCTAAATGCCAATTTTCGTTGAAATCGGACAACTTTTCAATTTTCGCACTTTGGAGGCCATTTTGAATATGGCGGCCATCTTGGACTTTGGCGGCCATCTTTGATTTGTTCGAACATGTCACCATGTTGTTCGTAATATCAATATTGACCTAAATGCCAATTTTCGTTGAAATCGGACAACTTTTCAATTTTCGCACTTTGGCGGCCATTTTGAATATGGTGGCCATCTTGGATTTTTCGGAAAATGGTCCCATATTGTCCGGGACCTTAATATTGACCTATAAACCTATTTTGGTTCATATCCATATTGTTTGTGATTTTTTATGATTAATTTTGTATTTTTTTCAAATTCAAAATGGCCGCCAATCCAAGATGGCCGCCATTTTCAAAATTTCGAAATCGGAAACAACATTTCCTAGTGGTGACCTATCTTTCTGGTAAGTTTCATTGACCTATGTCTTTTCGTCTTCGAGAAATCCTACGGACAAAGTTAGGTCCAGAAGAAGAAGAAGAAGAAGAAGAAGAAGAAGAAGAAGAAGAAGAATAATAATAATAATAATAATAATAATAATAAGAAACGGTGCAAAAACAATAAATCCCCGACACTTCGTGGTCGGGGATTTAATAATAAGAAACGGAGTAAAAACAATAAGTCGCCCGACACTTCGTGGTCGGCGACTTAATAAGAAACGGAGTAAAAACAATAAGTCGCCCGACACTTCGTGGTCGGCGACTTAATTAAAATTTACGTTTCCCGAAACGTTGAAGTCGCCTCCCGTTCCGCACTTTTGACCGAGTAGAGGGAACTAAAAGTCAAGAGCACAACTTCATAAACTAGCTTTCAGTTGGCCAAGTTTCATTTCGATCGGTTAAAAGATGAGCGAGAAAACGAGCAAACTTTAAAACGGCCGCCATTTTTAAACCGGAAGTCGGACAAAAAATTTTTTTGCAAAAATGCTCAGGATAGTTAGCTGTATCAGTATACCAATTTTCATTGAAATTGCTCTGGCCATAACTGAGATCTGACAACGGCCGCCATTTTGTAAAACTTTAAAACGGCCGCCATTTTGAAACCGGAAGTCGGACAAAACATTTTTAAATAGTGGCACACTTAGGGTATCATAAGCTACCTGTATACCAAATTTCGTCTAAATCGGATGACGTTTAAATTTTTACATTTTTAGGGGGTGGTGTTCGGATGGCGGCCATTTTGAAATGTCGGCCGCGTCAAATTTTTTTTTGCAAAAATGCTCGGGATAGTTAGCTGTACCAGTATACCAATTTTCATTGAAATTGCTTTGGCAATTACTGAGATCTGACAACGGCCATCATTTTTTTCAACGGCGGCCATTTTGAAAATGGCGGCCATTTTGAAAATTTCAAAAGTGGATTGCACAACTTCAGGTCACCCTCAACATGTTCCCAAAGTTTCATTTCGATCGGTTAAAAGATGAGCGAGAAAACGAGCGGACAACATTGCGAGGGGAAAAAGGAAAACATAAGAAATATGAAAATAATAATAATTAAAATTAAAATTTACGTTTCCCGAAACGTTGAAGTCGCCTCCCGTTCCGCACTTTTGACCGAGTAGAGGGAACTAAAAGTCAAGAGCACAACTTCATAAAATGAGCTTTCAGTTGGCCAAGTTTCATTTCGATCGGTTAAAAGATGAGCGAGAAAACGAGCAAACTTTAAAACGGCCGCCATTTTTAAACCGGAAGTCGGACAAAAATTTTTTTTTGCAAAAATGCTCAAGATAGTTAGCTGTATCAGTATACCAATTTTCATTGAAATTGCTCTGGCCATAACTGAGATCTGACAACGGCCGCCATTTTGTAAAACTTTAAAACGGACGCCATTTTGAAACCGGAAGTCGGACAAAAATTTTGAAAATAGTGGCACACTCAGGGTATCATAAGCTACCGGTATACCAAATTTCGTTTAAATCGGATGACGTTTAAATTTTAACAGTTTTAGGGGGTGGTGTTCGGATGGCGGCCATTTTGAAATGTCGCCGCGTCAAATTTTTTTTTTGCAAAAATGCTCAGGATAGTTAGCTGTATCAGTATACCAATTTTCATTGAAATTGCTTTGGCAATTACTGAGATCTGACAACGGTAGTCATTTTTTTTCAACGGCGGCCATTTTGAAAATGGCGGCCATTTTGAAAATTTCAAAAGTGGATTGCACAACTTCAGGTCACCCTTAACATGTTCCCAAAGTTTCATCTTGATTGGACATTGCGTCTCTGAGAAAATGTGCGGACAAGATTGAACGGAAAGAAAAAAGAAAGAAAGAAAGAAAGAAGAAGAATAATAATAAGAAACCGGACAAAAACAATATGTCTCCCAAAACTTCGTTTGGGAGACATAATAATAAGAAACGGAGTAAAAACAATAAGTCGCCCGACACTTCGTGGTCGGCGACTTAATAATTAAAATTTACGTTTCCCGAAACGTTGAAATCGCCTCCCGTTCCGCACTTTTGACCGAGTAGAGGGAACTAAAAGTCAAGAGCACAACTTCATAACATGAGCTTTCAGTTGGCCAAGTTTCATTTCGATCGGTTAAAGGATGAGCGAGAAAACGAGCAAACTTTAAAACGGCCGCCATTTTGAAACCGGAAGTCGGACAAAAATTTTTTTTTGCAAAAATGCTCAGGATAGTTAGCTGTATCAGTATACCAATTTTCATTGAAATTGCTCTGGCCATAACTGAGATCTGACAACGGCCGCCATTTTGTAAAACTTTAAAACGGCCGCCATTTTGAAACCGGAAGTCGGACAAAAATTTTGAAAATAGTGGCACACTCAGGGTATCATAAGCTACCTGTATACCAAATTTCGTGTAAATCGAATGACGTTTAAATTTTTACATTTTTAGGGGGGTGGTGTTCGGATGGCGGCCATTTTGAAATGTCGGCCGCGTCAAATTTTTTTTTTCAAAAATGCTCGGGATAGTTAGCTGTACCAGTATACCAATTTTCATTGAAATTGCTTTGGCAATTACTGAGATCTGACAACGGCCGTCATTTTTTTCAACGGCGGCCATTTTGAAAATGGCGGCCATTTTGAAAATGGCGGCCATTTTGAAAATTTCAAAAGTGGATTGCACAACTTCAGGTCACCCTTAACATGTTCCCAAAGTTTCATTTCGATCGATTAAAAGATGAGAGAGAAAACGAGCGGACAACATTGCGAGGGGAAAAAGGAAAACATAAGAAATATGAAAATAATAATAATTAAAATTTACGTTTCCCGAAACGTTGAAGTCGCCTCCCGTTCCGCACTTTTGACCGTCAAGAGCACAACTTCATAACATGAGCTTTCAGTTGGCCAAGTTTCATTTCGATCGGTTAAAAGATGAGCGAGAAAACGAGTGGACAACATTGCGAGGGGAAAACATAAGAAATATGAAAATAATAATAATAATAATTAAAATTTACGTTTCCCGAAACGTTGAAGTCGCCTCCCGTTCCGCACTCTTGACCGAGTAGAGGGAACTAAAAGTCAAGAGCACAACTTCATAACATGAGCTTTCAGTTGGCCAAGTTTCATTTCGATCGGTTAAAAGATGAGCGAGAAAACGAGCAAACTTTAAAACGGCCGCCATTTTGAAACCGGAAGTCGGACAAAAATTTTTTTTTGCAAAAATGCTCAGGATAGTTAGCTGTATCAGTATACCAATTTTCATTGAAATTGCTCTGGCCATAACTGAGATCTGACAACGGCCGCCATTTTGTAAAACTTTAAAACGGCCGCCATTTTGAAACCGGAAGTCGGACAAAACATTTTTAAATAGTGGCACACTTAGGGTATCATAAGCTGCCTGTATACCAAATTTCGTCTAAATCGGATGACGTTTAAATTTTTACATTTTTATAAGGGTGGTGTTCGGATAGCGGCCATTTTGAAATGTCGGCCGCGTCAAATTTTTTTTTGCAAAAATGCTCGGGATAGTTAGCTGTACCAGTATACCAATTTTCATTGAAATTGCTTTGGCAATTACTGAGATCTGACAACGGCCGTCATTTTTTTCAACGGCGGCCATTTTAAAAATGGCGGCCATTTTGAAAATTTCAAAAGTGGATTGCACAACTTCAGGTCACCCTTAACATGTTCCCAAAGTTTCATTTCGATCGGTTAAAAGATGAGCGAGAAAACGAGCGGACAACATTGCGAGGGGAAAAAGGAAAACATAAGAAATATGAAAATAATAATAATTAATAAAATTTACGTTTCCCGAAACGTTGAAGTCGCCTCCCGTTCCGCACTTTTGACCGAGTAGAGGGAACTAAAAGTCAAGAGCACAACTTCATAACATGAGCTTTCAGTTGGCCAAGTTTCATTTCGATCGGTTAAAAGATGAGCGAGAAAACGAGCAAACTTTAAAACGGCCGCTATTTTGAAACCGGAAGTCGGACAAAAGTTTTTTTTGCAAAAATGTTCAGGATAGTTAGCTGTATCAGTATACCAATTTTCATTGAAATTTCTCTGGCCATAACTGAGATCTGACAACAGCCGCCATTTTGTCAAACTTTAAAACGGCCGCCATTTTGAAACCGGAAGTCGGACAAAACATTTTTAAATAGTGGCACACTTAGGGTATCATAAGCTACCTGTATACCAAATTTCGTCTAAATCGGATGACGTTTAAATTTTTACATTTTTAGGGGGATGGTGTTCGGATGGCGGCCATTTTGAAATGTCGGCCGCGTCAAATTTTTTTTTGCAAAAATGCTCGGGATAGTTAGCTGTACCAGTATACCGATTTTCATTGAAATTGCTTTGGCAATTACTGAGATCTGACAACGGCCGTCATTTTTTTCAACGGCGGCCATTTTGAAAATGGCGGCCATTTTGAAAATTTCAAAAGTGGATTGCACAACTTCAGGTCACCCTTAACATGTTCCCAAAGTTTCATTTCGATCGGTTAAAAGATGAGCGAGAAAACGAGCGGACAACATTGCGAGGGGAAAAAGGAAAACATAAGAAATATGAAAATAATAATAATAATAATAATAAGAAACGGAGTAAAAACAATAAGTCGCCCGACACTTCGTGGTCGGCGACTTAAAAATAATGTGTTGGGATGCCAACACAGAAGTCGCCCAAAATCCCCATGGATAGTATTGCGTTCCACTCAGGACATTGAAATGAACCTACATATCAAATTTCATTAAAATCAGACAACGTTTAAAATTTCACCCGTTTTTGGCTGCCATTTTGGAAACCACGGTCGAGAAAAAATTTCGAATGTGGAGTTCCACTCGGGACACTCAAATCTACCTCCACACCAAATTTCATTGCAATCGGAGCACGTTATATGTCATCGAGATCGCACAACGTTGAAAATTATACACGTTTTTGGCGGCCATTTTGAAACCGGAAGTCCGAGAAAAAATTTAAAGGTAGCGTTTCACTCCAAATACTAACATCTACCTCCATACCAAATTTCGTCGAATTCTGACCACGGGAAAATTTTTGCCATTTTTGGGTGGGTGTCATCAAGTGGCGGCCATTTTGAAATGGCGGCCATTATCAAAATTCTGACTATTGACTGCACCCCTCCATATGCCCATCTACAACTGTGCCAAGTTTCATTTGATTCTATTAAGGCGTCTCTGAGAAATGTGTCGGACAAGTTCACGATCTAGAAAAAGTGGAAACCGAAATAATAATAATAATAATAATTAAAATTTACGTTTCGCGAAACGTGAAGTCTCCCAAACGAAGTTATTTGCCGATTTGGCAACTTCGGCGGCCATTTTACAAAAAATAGCGCGTCATATAAAAATTCTGAGTTGACCATTGAACTCGACATACTAAATATACTTTAGGAACCAATTGAATTTTTGCCGATTTGGCGACTTTGGTGGCCATTTTTAAAAAAAATGACGGGTCGTATAAAAAATCTGAGTGTACCGTTGAACTCGGCATACCAAATTTACTTTTAGAACCTATTTTCGTTGAATTATGACAATGTTGAATTTTTGCCCATTTGGCAACTTTGGCGGCCATTTTACAAAAAATGGCGCGTCGTATAAAAATTCTGAGTTGACCATTGGACTCGGCATACCAAATTTACTGTTAAAACCCATTTTCGTTGAAATCCGACAAACTTGAATTTTTGGCGATTCGGCGGCCATTTTGAAAATGGCGGCCGGTTCGCGCGCGATTTTTTGCCAAAAATAAATCAAGACCACTATGCTGAACCTACATACCAAGTTTCATCGAAATCCATCTGGCGGTTCTCCGGGAACTGCATTTTGGCGGGAAAACTTAAATGGCGGCCATTTTGAAAGTGGCGGCCATCTTGGAAATTCCGAAAGATGATTGCACATCTAGCCAATAGGGTCTAACATCCTACCAAGTTTCAAATTGATCCCATTTACGGTTTCTGAGAAAAGTGTCGGAAATCTCTACGGGGAAACCAGAAGAATAATAATAATAATAATAATAAGAAACAGAGTAAAAACAATAAGTCTCCAAACTTCGTTTGGGAGACTTAATTAAAATTTACGTTTCCCGAAACGTTGAAGTCGCCTCCCGTTCCGCACTTTTGACCGAGTAGAGGGAACTAAAAGTCAAGAGCACAACTTCATAACATGAGCTTTCAGTTGGCTAAGTTTCATTTCGATCGGTTAAAAGATGAGCGAGAAAACGAGCAAACTTTAAAACGGCCGCCATTTTGAAACCGGAAGTCGGACAAAAAATTTTTTTTGCAAAAATGCTCAGGATAGTTAGCTGTATCAGTATACCAATTTTCATTGAAATTGCTCTGGCCATAACTGAGATCTGACAACGGCCGCCATTTTGTAAAACTTTAAAACGGCCGCCATTTTGAAACCGGAAGTCGGACAAAACATTTTTAAATAGTGGCACACTTAGGGTATCATAAGCTACCTGTATACCAAATTTCGTCTAAATCGGATGACGTTTAAATTTTTACATTTTTAGGGGGGTGGTGTTCGGATGGCGGCCATTTTGAAATGTCGGCCGCGTCAAATTTTTTTTTGCAAAAATGCTCGGGATAGTTAGCTGTACCAGTATACCAATTTTCATTGAAATTGCTTTGGCAATTACTGAGATCTGACAACGGCCATCATTTTTTTCAACGGCGGCCATTTTGAAAATGGCGGCCATTTTGAAAATTTTAAAAGTGGATTGCACAACTTCAGGTCACCCTTAACATGTTCCCAAAGTTTCATTTCGATCGGTTAAAAGATGAGCGAGAAAACGAGCGGACAACATTGCGAGGGGAAAAAGGAAAACATAAGAAATATGAAAATAATAATAATAATAATAATAATAAGAAACGGAGTAAAAACAATAAGTCGCCCGACACTTCGTGGTCGGCGACTTAATTAAAATTTACGTTTCCCGAAACGTTGAAGTCGCCTCCCGTTCCGCACTTTTGACCGAGTAGAGGGAACTAAAAGTCAAGAGCACAACTTCATAACATGAGCTTTCAGTTGGCTAAGTTTCATTTCGATCGGTTAAAAGATGAGCGAGAAAACGAGCAAACTTTAAAACGGCCGCCATTTTGAAACCGGAAGTCGGACAAAAAATTTTTTTTGCAAAAATGCTCAGGATAGTTAGCTGTATCAGTATACCAATTTTCATTGAAATTGCTCTGGCCATAACTGAGATCTGACAACGGCCGCCATTTTGTAAAACTTTAAAACGGCCGCCATTTTGAAACCGGAAGTCGGACAAAACATTTTTAAATAGTGGCACACTTAGGGTATCATAAGCTACCTGTATACCAAATTTCGTCTAAATCGGATGACGTTTAAATTTTTACATTTTTAGGGGGGTGGTGTTCGGATGGCGGCCATTTTGAAATGTCGGCCGCGTCAAATTTTTTTTTGCAAAAATGCTCGGGATAGTTAGCTGTACCAGTATACCAATTTTCATTGAAATTGCTTTGGCAATTACTGAGATCTGACAACGGCCATCATTTTTTTCAACGGCGGCCATTTTGAAAATGGCGGCCATTTTGAAAATTTTAAAAGTGGATTGCACAACTTCAGGTCACCCTTAACATGTTCCCAAAGTTTCATTTCGATCGGTTAAAAGATGAGCGAGAAAACGAGCGGACAACATTGCGAGGGGAAAAAGGAAAACATAATAATAATAATAATAATAAGAAACGGAGTAAAAACAATAAGTCGCCCGACACTTCGTGGTCGGCGACTTAACAAGTGCTGATTGTGATTGCAAGCAAGTCACAAAAAAATCCCCTCCCGTGCCCACTTTTGTCACAATTCGGACAACTTTTCAATTTTCGCACTTTGGCGGCCATTTTGAATATGGCGGCCATCTTGGACTTTGGCAGCCATCTTGGATTTGTTCGACATGTTGTTCGTAATATCAATATTGACCTAAATGCCAATTTTTGTTGAAATCAGACAACTTTTCAATATTCGCACTTTGGCAGCCATTTTGAATATGACAGCCATCTTGGATTTGTTCGAAAGTGTCGCCATGTTGTTCGTAATATCAATATTGACCTAAATGCCAATTTTCGTTGAAATCGGACAACTTTTCAATTTTCGCACTTTGGAGGCCATTTTGAATATGGCGGCCATCTTGGACTTTGGCGGCCATCTTGGATTTGTTCAAACATGTCACCATGTTGTTCGTAATATCAATATTCACCTAAATGCCAATTTTCGTTGAAATCGGACAACTTTTCAATTTTCGCACTTTGGAGGCCATTTTGAATATGGCGGCCATCTTGGACTTTGGCGGCCATCTTTGATTTGTTCGAACATGTCACCATGTTGTTCGTAATATCAATATTGACCTAAATGCCAATTTTCGTTGAAATCGGACAACTTTTCAATTTTCGCACTTTGGCGGCCATTTTGAATATGGTGGCCATCTTGGATTTTTCGGAAAATGGTCCCATATTGTCCGGGACCTTAATATTGACCTATAAACCTATTTTGGTTCATATCCATATTGTTTGTGATTTTTTATGATTAATTTTGTATTTTTTTCAAATTCAAAATGGCCGCCAATCCAAGATGGTCGCCATTTTCAAAATTTCGAAATCGGAAACAACATTTCCTAGTGGTGACCTATCTTTCTGGTAAGTTTCATTGACCTATGTCTTTTCGTCTTCGAGAAATCCTACGGACAAAGTTAGGTCCAGAAGAAGAAGAAGAAGAAGAATAACAAGTGCTGATTGTGATTGCAAGCAAGTCACAAAAAAATCCCCTCCCGTGCCCACTTTTGTCACAATTCGGACAACTTTTCAATTTTCGCACTTTGGCGGCCATTTTGAATATGGCGGCCATCTTGGACTTTGGCAGCCATCTTGGATTTGTTCGACATGTTGTTCGTAATATCAATATTGACCTAAATGCCAATTTTTGTTGAAATCAGACAACTTTTCAATATTCGCACTTTGGCAGCCATTTTGAATATGACAGCCATCTTGGATTTGTTCGAAAGTGTCGCCATGTTGTTCGTAATATCAATATTGACCTAAATGCCAATTTTCGTTGAAATCGGACAACTTTTCAATTTTCGCACTTTGGCGGCCATTTTGAATATGGCGGCCATCTTGGACTTTGGCGGCCATCTTGGATTTGTTCAAACATGTCACCATGTTGTTCGTAATATCAATATTCACCTAAATGCCAATTTTCGTTGAAATCGGACAACTTTTCAATTTTCGCACTTTGGAGGCCATTTTGAATATGGCGGCCATCTTGGACTTTGGCGGCCATCTTTGATTTGTTCGAACATGTCACCATGTTGTTCGTAATATCAATATTGACCTAAATGCCAATTTTCGTTGAAATCGGACAACTTTTCAATTTTCGCACTTTGGCGGCCATTTTGAATATGGTGGCCATCTTGGATTTTTCGGAAAATGGTCCCATATTGTCCGGGACCTTAATATTGACCTATAAACCTATTTTGGTTCATATCCATATTGTTTGTGATTTTTTATGATTAATTTTGTATTTTTTTCAAATTCAAAATGGCCGCCAATCCAAGATGGCCGCCATTTTCAAAATTTCGAAATCGGAAACAACATTTTTTAGTGGTGACCTATCTTTCTGGTAAGTTTCATTGACCTATGTCTTTTCGTCTTCGAGAAATCCTACGGACAAAGTTAGGTCCAGAAGAAGAAGAAGAAGAAGAAGAAGAAGAAGAAGAAGAAGAAGAAGAAGAAGAAGAATGAATTGAATTTTCAATACCCTTTATTAAATAAAACAATCAATCACAGTTTAACAAGGTATCAAAAATTCATATTACATAAAATATAAACCTAACAATACATTATTTGACAAGCTACATTAACAATTTTGAATATACATATTAATAATAACTTTAAATCCAAAAGTATATGAAAATACAATAGAAAAAAATAAAAGACTTTGTCCAACTGATCAAAGTCAGTTTAAATTGATACAAGTCAATTTAAACTTTAACCTTTTAACCTACCTATCGTTAAAATTAAAGAGCCCTATAAATGACTTTGTCCAAATGATCAAAGTCAACATGGACTGGTACACGCCAGTCCATGTTTTAACCTTTAACCCATCGCGGTTTACAATAAATTAATGAGACATTAAAAATCAAATACAAATACAAATTTACCATTAAATATTTACAACAAGCTTGTCATTAGAAATTAAACACAATACATTATTATAAGACCAAAAATCTGAAAAAGAATTAACATTATTAGTAAACTTACAATAAGCAAATTCAATTGCTAAACGGGCGCGGATGCGCGACCTAAATTCCTGGAGTGGTTCTGTTGGTCCGCCTCCGGTCCTTAGGTGCTGCAGGGTCACGTAGGTGGCCATCTTCGCCTGGGTGGCAATCCACTGGAACAGTCGTCTTGGGGTCCTGTACCTCTTCGTCCATCGTTGCGTGTTGGTACATTCTCCCAACACGACTGCTCCGTCCTCCATCACCATTGGCTGTCTGTTCGTCGCTGGACAGCCGACCCTGGATGACGTGTGGTCGGCTGGTACTGGAATCTCTGGACAGCTGATCCTAGGTGACAGTGGATCAGCTGGACTCGATCTCCTAACTGGACAGCTGTCCGATGTTGGCGTGTGGACAGCTAGAAGAGATCGATATGCACTGACCTGAGGTGGTGTTTGGTCAGTGCTAGAAAGAGTAGAAGGTCCAAATATTAAAGAGTCTATTGAACCTACATCATTAAATTTAAGCAAAATATTTTGGACATAACTTAATAAACATTGTATACGTGGACACGAAACGAAAATGTGATGCAAGTCTTCTTGCAAACCACAAGAGAGACAAACATCAGATAACTGAAACCCAGCTTTACAAAAAAATTTACTAGTTGAAATAGCACCATGAAGGATTCTCCAGTTAAGATCACCTTCATGCATGCTATGAGGATATTCATAAACATGACTATATATGATATTAGGGGGAACATTTGATTTTAAAATATTATTCCAGGGGGACAGTAACTTTTTAGTATGGGAACGATTAAAATTCTGTATAACAGATAACAAATAGATCATTTTCTTGGGACATTTATCGAGAACAACACCCTTACTTAATTCAGGCGCATTGTCAATGTCTACTTAAAAAATATATTGGTTAACAACACCAATATCAATATCATTATGTAAAAAACGATCTATCAATTCACTCCACGTCGAAGGAAAAGACGACCATAGTAAATCCAGATGTTGTTGGATACAGCGTTCAGAACGAATGCTTAAAATGCCAACACGATCTGCTGCAGTAAATTTTCTTTTTAGACTAGTATCAAAAAGATCTTTAACTTTAGTCATACCGGCAAGTACAAAATTTTCAAAATAAAAGGGTTCATCGGTTTTAGGGTTAATTAATAAAGGATTAAAGAACAAAGGTTCTTCTAAAATGTCGGCCACTGATGTATCATCTATTTTAATTCTAGATGATTCAAAATATTTCCAGGATTTTATTAAATCTTGATAAAAGTGTGGGATGTTAGTATAATGAAAATCCCCATCAAGTAATAACAACTGAACATCATAATTCAAATTAGAAACAGTAGACAAAAAATATTTACAAAAATAGTAACAAGGGTGAACATCTTCACCATTCATTAATGTCAAAAATCTATACATAAATTGAATTCGAAAATCACGAATTCTAGACAAAATATGGACTAAACCCTGTCCTCCAGTACATACGGGAAGATATAACATTTCTTTGGCAACCCAATGTTTTCCTTGCCATAAAAAATCAACAAATTTATTTTGAATGGCATGTATAATTTCGTCGGGTACGACCACTGAATTTAATCGATGCCACAATTTTGACGCAGAGAGTAAATTAATTACAAGCGTTCGTCCTCTAAGTGACAAACCACGAGCAAATGGTTTCCACCTGTCAAGTTTGACAGTAATATCTTCTTCTATCCCTTCCCAATTTTGTTTATAATAATCCCTATTGTTTCCCACAAAAGTACCCAAAACCTTTAAACCCTTATTATTCCACTTGAGACCAAGCGGACAATCATTTCTATTTTTCCAACTCCCCACCCACAAACCTTCTGACTTTTGTAAATTAATTTTTGAATTGGAAGCTTTCTGGTATATATCTAACCAGAAAGACAACTTATTAAAATCAGAGTCCTGCGTTAACAGAGTATCCAAATCATCTGCATATGCAGATAAACAACTTTTCTTACCATCAGATAATGGAAGTTCAAGACCTGAAAGACCATCTTTTGATCTTAATTTATGCAAAAGAGGTTCAAGGCAAATGGCATATAATTGACCAGACAAGGAACATCCTTGTCGTATACCTCTTTTAAATTGAAAAGGAGATGATAACGAGTTATTAATTTTAAGTAAACTGTGTACATCTGTATAAATAGTTTTTATACATGATAAAAAATAATCGCCAAAACCGAAGGCTTCTAATGTCTTCATCAAATAACCATGATGAACACGATCAAAAGCTTTCTCTTGGTCAAGGGAAACAATAGCAAGGGGGATATTTTCCTGATTAGCATAACAAGTAGCATCAGAAATAAAACGAATATTGTCACTGATATGACGACCGGGAACACAATAACTTTGATCGATATGTAATATATCGGGTAGAACGGTACGAAGTCTTAGCGAGAAAGCTCTCGTTAATATTTTATAATCACAACAGAGAAGAGACACTGGCCTCCAGTTTTTCAACAAACTACTGTCACCTTTCTTCGGTATCATTGTCAGAACGGCTCTTCTGCACGAAAGTGGAAGTCTCTTTTCTTCAATCGAAGAAACAAAAACTTCGTGCATATCTTTCCCAACGATGTTCCAAAAGGTTTTGTAAAATTCACTAGGCAGCCCATCAATACCAGGGGATTTATTATTATTCATTTTTGAAACGGCAGAGGACAATTCATCATAACTTATAACACTATCTAATGTTTGTTTTTGGATTTCATTTATTGTAGGAAGGTCTTTCAAAATTTCATTTTGACAACCTTCATCAACAGGATCGGGGCTATACAAATCGGAATAAAAATTTCGGGCAAGGGTTTTTATTTCCTGATCTGAATCAGTTATACTGCCATCAGGCAAGGTTAAATGAGATAATAATTTCTTTGTACCACGTTTCTTTTCAAGGTCAAAGAAATATTTTGTTGGTTTATCTGAATCATTAACATATTTGAATCTTGAACGAACCCAAGCACCACGGGCCTGGATTCGTTCAAGTTCAGATAACTGATTTTGCTTCTCAATTAAAATGGCATTGAGATCAGGGTTTGTTGTAATATTTGATTTTAATAATTCAATATCGGATTGTAAACCATCAAAATTACGCTTAAAATCATAATTCTTTTTAATGGAAAATTCTTGAGAAAGTTCCTTTATTTTGTATTTTCCTCGATCCCACCAATCTTGAATACACTTAAACTCAGATTTCTGTAATTGCCAGGAAAGCCAAAAGTTATTTATCATGTCAACATACAATTTATCATCTAAAAGAGATGTATTTAAACACCAGTAAGCACTCTTGTGTTTACTTGGTATTTCTTTAAAATAAACACGAACGTAATCATGATCAGAATATGAACATGGTTTTATTTCTGAGGATCGAATAAACTGACTATAATGTTTAGGTATATAAATTCGATCGAGTCTTGCGGCGACACCGTCATTTCTCGACCAGGAATAAGTTCTATCGTACGGGTGAATATTGCGAAACGTATCAATAAATTTGAAACGTTTAACAACAGCTTTAAATTCATTACAAGAATGGGGGTGGGGTTCAATATCTCCTGGAAGGGAAGGATTAGTAGTACAATTAAAATCACCTCCAAGAAATATTGGAATGGACGAATCAAGTTGATTCAAATGGTGTTTTAAATATTTCAAAAAGTCTAGTTTTTCTTTGGGACAGGTGGGGGAATAAACATTCAACAAATATACAGTTTGTTCCTGTAGTTTGATAGTTACATGTAAAATGCGACCGGGTAATATAACTTTATGATCTAGAATAGTATATTCTAAATTATTTGAAAAACATATCGCTAATCCAGCAGAAATAGTCGAGAGATGAGAGAACACAATTTCTCCTCTCCATATCATTTTCCATATACCTTCATCAGAAGGAATGGTATGGGTATCTTGAAGGAACACTATATCTGCATTTAATTTAGATTTCAAAGAATCTAATATAAAATATCTTTTAAAAGAGTCACGACAACCTTGAGTATTCAGTGAAACTAACGAAAAACCGGACATTACAATTGTAGTGAAAACACAGAATAAAAATGCATAACTAATAGCAAAATACATATTGATTTCGGAATAATTGTCGTCTAAGCATGAGTTTTCACATATGCCTTAACCCTCTTAATCAACTTATTGAGACGAGCTTTTAACTGTGATGATGACTCAGGGTTTCTACGAAGGTCTATAAAATCTTGACAGAGTTGCTTCAGGTTGGAGGTGTATTCTAAGCATTTTTCAATTGGTTTTTTGTTACTTTTCAGTTCGGAAAGAAGTTGATCCAATTCATCAGTGGACAACTTTTGTTCATGATCCACTACAATTTGGGACATGTTTTGCTCCGATAAATCGGAGGACGTAGACTCAATGTCTACATCCTCCTCCTCATTGGTACTAAGTATTATATGGGATGGGGGAGGTAAATCCCATATACTTATATCATCTGGAGCAGATACAGCTTCAGTTGTGGGGGCTTTTACACTAATAGCAGAATCACTGTTTTCTGCTTTTCGTTTAAGTGCAGACTTGGTTGGCAAAACATCAATCTGCACTTTATCATTAGGTGTGTGGATGTCTACGATAACAGCGGTAACATTAGTGGCGGTGTTACAAGCAATTGAATTAAGATTGGCTGGGCTGTTACATGCAGAGTCATGGACTCCAGAGTCCAAGGTAACGGACTGAGCCACTGTCCCGATTGGCGAAACTGGTACAGCCGTAAATTGGACGCTAGAGTCCGAGGCAACAGACTGATCTACCGTTCTAGTTGATGGTATACGTTCAGCTGTTAATGGGGTTGTATTTACTTCTGAAATTTTGTTCTCGACTCTAGGTCTGTTTTCGGGACATCGACTTTGTATATGTCCAGTCTGTTTGCATTTAAAGCAAACTACATCATCATTTAAAAAAATTCTATAATTTTGCCTTTGATAATACATATCAAAGTATTCCGGTATTATAACATTGGGGTGCAAAACAAGGGACACTTGTCTTCTGAATGACTTTACATGTTTCAATGTTGGGATTTTAATGCCTAGTGCAATAGGTTTTATTTCTGAAATAATGCGTCCATAACGCATCAACTCATCTTCGAGTAAATCATTAGGAATAAAAGGGGGGCAATTAGACAAGGTAACTTTTTTAGGGATTTTAACTAAACACTGTACTTCAATGAATTCGTCCCCTATGCTAAGGCCACTTGAACACAAATGTTCGACATCGTCAAGGTTAGATAAAAATATAACGACTCCAGATCTCATACGAGAGGCAGCCACAATATTCTCTGGATTTACCACATCAGCAACAGCAACAACATACTGTTCTATTGATATAGACTGTATATTTGTTAACTTGACACCATGTTTCCTTGAAACAAAACCAAACGGTTTATGCCCAAATGATGGCATGTCATCGCTCTGTTCAGATCCTACACTTTCTCGAACAGACTCTACATTATTTCCGGTTGACAAAGGTGAACTTTTTAGTCTTGAACTTTCTCCACGCGAATTAACAACATTACTACCATTAGCCTGTGGCACGGATTTTACACCTACCTTGGTTGGCATTGTTCTCTTAATTAAATTAAGATCTCTATTGTCCGTAGTACTTGACAAAGAATTGCCCGAGGCAACTACAGTCGACAACTGAGTAGATTTACCTACGACCACACTGGAAAACGAAGGCGACGCCATCTTTAAACCAAAAATTAAACCAATAAACAAAAATACAATCCACAAAAAATCTCGGCAATCCGAGATATAAATACGAAAAACACCCCACAAAATGAAAGAGCTTCTTCTTCTGAACACAACAATACAAATATTTACGAACCACAATACAAAATAACCAATAAATAAATGCTTTGAGCGGAGCTCCGAAAAACACGTCCTATCCCTTCAAGAAGAAGAAGAAGAAGAAGAAGAAGAATTGAATTTTCAATACCCTTTATTAAATAAAACAATAAATCACAGTATTACAAGGTATCAAAAATTCAAGTTACATAAAATATAAACCTAACAATACATTATTTTGACAAGCTACATTAACAATTTTGAATATACATATAAATTAGTTAACTTTAAACCCAAAAGTATATGAAAGTATGACACAAATTTTAAAAGACTTTGTCCTAGTGAGCAAAGTCAGTTTAAACTGATTCAAGCCAATTTAAACTTTAACAATTAATTTATTACCTACCTAACATTGAACCTAAAGACACCTATAAAAGACTTTGTCATAATGATCAAAGTCAACATGGACTGGTACACGCCAGTCCATGTTTTAACCTTTAACACATCGCGGTTTACAATATATAAACAAGACAAGAAAAATAAAAATCAAAAATACAATTACCTTACCATTAAATATTTACAACAAGCTTGTCATTAGAGATAAAACATAGTACATTATTAAAAGACCAAAAATCTGAAAAAAAATCTACATTATTAATGAACTTACAATAGGCAAATTCGATTGCCAACCGGGCGCGGATGCGCGACCTGAATTCCACGAGCGGGTCTGTCTGTCCTCCTCCGGTCCTCAGGTGCTGAAGTGTGACGTATGTGGCCATCTTCGCCTGGGTGGCAATCCACTGGAACAGTCGTCTTGGGGTCCTGCACCGCTTCGTCCATCGTTGCGTGTTGGTACATTCTCCCAACACGACTGTTCCGTCCTCCATCACCATTGGCTGTCTGTTCGTCTCTGGGCAGCCGACCCTGGATGCCGTGTGGTCGGCTGGTACTGTAACCTCTGGACAGCTGATCCGAGGTGGCGGTTGATCAGCTGGAATCGATCTCCTAACTGGACAGCTGTCCGATGTTGGCGTGTGGACAGCTGGAGGAGATCGATTTGCACTGACCTGAGATGGCGTTTGGTCAGTGCTAGAAAAGGTTAAAGGTCCAAATATAAATGATTCCTTTGAACCTATATTATTTTTACTTAATTTACACAAAATATTATGAATGTAATTTAATAAAACACTAATACGTGGACAGGCTATAAAAATGTGATGTAAGTCCTCTTGCAAACCACAAGAGGGACAAACATCAGACAGCTGAAAACCAGCTTTATAATAAAATTTTCCAGTTGAAACAGCACCATGAAGTATTCTCCAGTTAAGATCACCTTCATGCATGCTATGAGGATATTCATAAGTATGACTATATATAATATTAGGAGGGAAAGTTGATTGTAAAATACTATTCCAGGGGGACAATAACTTTTTGGTATGGGAACTATTAAAATTTTGAATAACAGATAACAAATAAATCATTTTCTTGGGACATTTATCAAGAACTACACCCTTACTTAATTCAGGTGCATTGTCAACATCTAATTTAAAGGTATATTGGTGAACAACACCAATATCAATATCATTATGTAAAAAACGATATATTAATTCACTCCACTCCGGAGGAAAAGCCGACCATAATAAATCTAGATGTTGTTGGATACATCGTTCAGAACGAATGCTAATTATGCCAACAAGATCTGCTGCAGTTAATTTTCTGTTCAAACTAGTATCAAACAGATCTTTAATTTTAGTCATACCAGCAATTACAAAATTTTCAAAATAAAAAGGTTCTTCGGTTTTAGGGTTAACTAAACATGGATTAAAGAACAAAGGTTCTTCTAAAATGTCTGCAACTGATGTATCATCTATTTTTATTCTAGATGATTCAAAATATTTCCAGGCTTTTATTAAATCTTGATAAAAGCTTGGGATGTTAGTATACTGAAAATCCCCATCAAGTAATAACAATTGAACATCATAATTCAAATTAGAAACAGTAGACAAAAAATATTTACAAAAATAGTAACAAGGGTGAACTTCTTCACCATTCATTAATGTCAAAAATCTATACATAAATTGAATTCGAAAATCACGAATTCTAGATAAAATATGGACTAAACCCTGTCCTCCAGTACATACAGGGAGATACAACATTTCTTTGGAAACCCAATGTTTTCCTTGCCATAGAAAGTCTACAAATTTATTTTGAATGACATTAATAATTTCATCAGGAACAGCTACAGAATTTAATCGATGCCACAATTTTGAAGCGGAGAGTAAATTGATAACAAGTGTTCTACCTCTAAGTGACAAACCACGAGCAAATGGTTTCCACCTGTCAAGTTTGACAGTAATATCCTCCTCCATCCCTTCCCAATTTTGTTTATAAAAATCCCTATTGTTCCCCACAAAAGTTCCCAAAACCTTTAAACCTTTATTATTCCACTTGAGACCAAGTGGACAATCATTTCTATTTTTCCAACTTCCCACCCACAAACCTTCGGACTTTTGTAAATTAATTTTTGAATTGGAAGCTTTCTGATATATATCCAACCAGAAAGACAACCTATCAAAGTCAGAGTCCTGCGTTAAAAGAGTATCTAAATCATCTGCATACGCGGATAAACAACTTTTCTTACCATCAGATAATGGAAGTTCAAGGCCTGAAAGACCATCTTTTGACCTTAATTTATGCAAAAGAGGTTCAAGGCAAATGGCATATAACTGACCTGATAAGGAACATCCTTGTCGTATACCTCTCTTAAATTGAAAAGGGGAAGATAACGAATTATTAATTTTCAGTAAACTATGTACATCTATATAAATAGTTTTTATACAGGAAATGAAATAATCGCCAAAACCGAAAGCTTCTAATGTTTTCATCAAATAGCCATGATGAACACGATCAAAAGCTTTCTCTTGGTCAAGGGAAACAATAGCAAGGGGGATATTTTCCTGATTAGCATAACAAGTAGCATCAGAAATAAAACGAATATTGTCACTGATATGACGACCGGGTACACAATAACTTTGATCGATGTGTAATATATCGGGTAAAACGGTACGAAGTCTTAGCGAGAAAGCTCTCGTTAATATTTTATAATCACAACAGAGAAGAGA
Source organism: Limnoperna fortunei (assembly GCA_944474755.1). NCBI lineage: Eukaryota > Metazoa > Mollusca > Bivalvia > Mytilida > Modiolidae > Limnoperna > Limnoperna fortunei. Next base: position 33,139 of record CALYDG010000152.1, on the reverse strand, counting down.
CACTGGTCTCCAGTTTTTTAACAAACTACTGTCACCTTTCTTCGGAATCATCGTCAGAACGGCTCTTCTGCACGAAAGTGGAAGTCTGTTTTCTTCAATCGAAGTAACAAAAACTTCGTGCATATCTTTCCCAACGATGTTCCAAAATGTTTTGTAAAATTCACTAGGCAGCCCATCAATACCAGGAGACTTATTGTTATTCATTTTTAAAACGGCAGAGGACAATTCATTATAACTTATAACACTATCTAATGTTTGTTTTTGGGTTTCATTTAATGTAGGAAGGTCTTTCAAAATCTCATTTTGACAACCTTCATCTACAGGATCGGGGCTATACAAGTCTGTGTAAAAATTTCGGGCAAGGGTTTTTATTTCCTGATCAGAATCAGTTATACTGCCATCAGGCAAGGTTAAATGGGATAATAATTTTTTTGTACCACGTTTCTTTTCAAGGTCAAAGAAATATTTTGTTGGTTTATCTGAATCATTAACATATTTGAATCTTGAACGAACCCAAGCACCACGGGCCTGGATTCGTTCAAGTTCAGATAACTGATTTTGCTTCTCAATTAAAATGGCATTGAGATCAGGGTTTGTTGTAATATTTGATTTTAATAATTCAATATCGGATTGTAAACCATCAAATTTACGCTTAAAATCATAATTCTTTTTAATGGAAAATTCTTGCGAAAGTTCCTTTATTTTGTATTTTCCACGATCCCACCAATCTTGGATACACTTAAACTCAGATTTCTGTAATTGCCAGGAAAGCCAAAAGTTATTTATCATGTCAACATACAATTTATCATCTAAAAGAGATGTATTTAAACACCAGTAAGCACTCTTGTGTTTACTTGGTATTTCTTTAAAATAAACACGAACGTAATCATGATCAGAATATGAACATGGTTTTATTTCTGAGGATCGAATAAACTGACTATAGTGTTTAGATATATAAATTCGATCGAGTCTTGCGGCGACACCGTCATTTCTCGACCAGGAATAAGTTCTATCGTACGGGTGAATATTGCGAAACGTATCAATAAATTTGAAACGTTTAACAATAGTTTTAAATTCATTACAAGAATGCGGGTGGGGTTCAATATCTCCCGTCCGATCGAGGGAAGGATTAGTAGTACAATTAAAATCACCTCCAAGAAATATTGGAATGGACGAATCAAGTTGATTCAAATGGTGTTTTAAATATTTCAAAAAGTCTAGTTTTTCTTTGGGACAAGTGGGGGAATAAACATTCAACAAATATACAATTTGTTCCTGTTGTTTGATAGTTGCATGTAAAATGCGACCGGGTAATATAACTTTATGATCTAGAATAGTATATTCTAAATTATTTGAAAAACATATCGCTAATCCAGCAGAAAGAGTCGAGAGATGAGAGAACACAATTTCTCCTCTCCATATCATTTTCCATATACCTTCATCAGAAGGAATGGTATGGGTATCTTGAAGAAACACTATATCTGCATTTAATTTAGATTTCAAAGAATCTAATATAAAATATCTTTTAAAAGAGTCACGACAACCTTGAGTGTTCAGTGAAACTAACGAAAAACCGGACATTACAATTGTAATTGTAATAAAAATACAGAACAAAAACGCATAATTAAGTGGACAATACATATTGACTTAGATATATTTTATCTCTAAGCATGAGTTTTCAGGTAGGTTTTTAATTTTTTTATCAATTTATTTAAACGGGCTTTCATCTGGGAAGAGGACTCAGGGTTTCGTCGAAGGTCAATAAAATCTTGACATAGTTGCCTGAGGTTGGTGGTATACTCTTGGCATTTTTCAACTGGCTTTTTATTATTTTTAAGTTCCACAAGTAGTCTATCCAGCTCCTCACTGGATAATTTGTGCTCAGTATCTACTACTATTTGTGACAAGTTTTGTTCTGACAAATCAGAGGATATAGACTCAATGTCTATATCCTCGTCTTCATTAGCGTTAAGAATGCAAGGGGGTGGTGGGGGTAAATCCCATATACTTGTATTAGTTTCCCCAGCTACATCTGCAATTGTAGCCGTTGTAGGGGTTTTGGTACTTATAATAGAGTCATTATGGTCTACTGCTTTCCTCTTAACTGCAGATTTAGCTGGCAGTTGATCATTCTCCAATTTTCCAACAGGGGTGTGAAGATCAACAATGACATTGGCAAGAGTAGATTGCCCAGACTTTGCCATTGTAGTAACATTTGCTGTGGTGTTAGATGCAGAGTCATGGACTATAGCATCTAAGGTAACAGACTGCCCCGCTGTCCCAGTTTGCGGAACTGGTTCAGCCGTAAATGGGAGATCTGTACTTGATTCTGACTTGTTGTTATCAGCTGTAGATTTGTTTTCTGGACATCTGCTCTGAATATGTCCAGTATGCTTACATTTAAAACAAACTACATCGTCATTAAGAAATATTCTGTAGTTTTGTCTTTGGTAAAACATATCAAAATATTCTGGTAACACTACACTGGGGTGGGGAATAAGGGAAACTTGTCTTCTAAAAGACTTTACATGTTTAAGAGCCGGTATTTTGATGCCTAGTGCAATAGGCTTAATGTCAGAAATGATGCGGCCATAACGCATCAATTCATCTTCCAATAAGTCATTAGGAATAAAAGGGGGACAGTTGGACAAAGTTACTTTTTTGGGAATCTTAACTAAACATTGAACATTAATAAATTCATCACCTATACTAAGGCCATTTGAACACAAGAGTTCAACATCTTCAAGGTTGGATAGAAACACTACAACCCCGGACCTCATACGAGAGGCAGCCACTATATTTTCAGGCTTTACAATAGTAGCAATAGCAACAACATATTGCTCAATAGAGATCGACTGTATGTTGGTTAACTTTACGCCATGTTTCCTTGAAACGAACCCAAACGGTTTATGTCCAAATGACGGCATGTCATCGTTCTGTTCAGATCCTACATTTTCTCGAACAGACTCTATATTATTACCGGTTGACAAAGGTGAACTTTTTAATCTTGAACTTTCTCCGTTTGAATTTACAAAAGTACTAACATTAGCCTGGGGTGCGGATTTTACACCTACCTTGGTTGGCATTGTCCTCTTAATTAAATTAAGGTCCCTATTGTCCTTATCGTTTAACAAAGAATTGCTCGAGGCAATTACATTTGACAACTGAGTACTTTTACCCGTGACTACAACACTTGAAAATGAAGGAGACGCCATCTTTAAACAAAAATGAACCAGTAAACCAAAAAAACAATCCACCAAAAATCTCGGCAATCCGAGAATAAATAACGAAAATAACCCCACAAAATGAAAGAACTTCTTCTTCTGAACACAACAATACAAATATTTACGAACCACAATACAAAATAACCAATAAATAAATGATTTGAGCGGAGCTCCGAAAAACACGTCCTATCCCTTCAAGAAGAAGAAGAATAATAATAATAATAATAATAATAATAAGAAACGGTGCAAAAACTATAAATACCCGACACTTCGTGGTCGGGGATTTAATAAGAAACGGTGCAAAAACAATAAATACCCGACACTTCGTGGTCGGGGATTTAATAAGAAACGGTGCAAAAACAATAAATCCCCGACACTTCGTGGTCGGGGATTTAATAACAAGTGTTGATTGTGATTGCAAGCAAGTCACAAAAAAATCCCCTCCCGTGCCCACTTTTGTCACAATTTTGTTCAGCTTTTCGGACTTCGGCGGCCATCTTGGATTTGTTGGAAAATGTCACCATGTTGTTCGTAATATCAATATTGACCTAAATGCCAATTTTCGTTGAAATCGGACAACTTTTCAATTTTCGCACTTTGGCGGCCATTTTGAATATGGCGGCCATCTTGGACTTTGGCGGCCATCTTGGATTTGTTCAAACATGTCACCATGTTGTTCGTAATATCAATATTCACCTAAATGCCAATTTTCGTTGAAATCGGACAACTTTTCAATTTTCGCACTTTGGAGGCCATTTTGAATATGGCGGCCATCTTGGACTTTGGCGGCCATCTTTGATTTGTTCGAACATGTCACCATGTTGTTCGTAATATCAATATTGACCTAAATGCCAATTTTCGTTGAAATCGGACAACTTTTCAATTTTCGCACTTTGGCGGCCATTTTGAATATGGTGGCCATCTTGGATTTTTCGGAAAATGGTCCCATATTGTCCGGGACCTTAATATTGACCTATAAACCTATTTTGGTTCATATCCATATTGTTTGTGATTTTTTATGATTAATTTTGTATTTTTTCAAATTCAAAATGGCCGCCAATCCAAGATGGCCGCCATTTTCAAAATTTCGAAATCGGAAACAACATTTCCTAGTGGTGACCTATCTTTCTGGTAAGTTTCATTGACCTATGTCTTTTCGTCTTCAAGAAATCCTACGGACAAAGTTAGGTCCAGAAGAAGAAGAAGAAGAAGAAGAAGAAGAAGAAGAAGAAGAAGAAGAAGAAGAAGAATAATAACAAGTGCTGATTGTGATTGCAAGCAAGTCACAAAAAAATCCCCTCCCGTGCCCACTTTTGTCACAATTCGGACAACTTTTCAATTTTCGCACTTTGGGGGCCATTTTGAATATGGCGGCCATCTTGGACTTTGGCAGCCATCTTGGATTTGTTCGACATGTTGTTCGTAATATCAATATTGACCTAAATGCCAATTTTTGTTGAAATCAGACAACTTTTCAATATTCGCACTTTGGCAGCCATTTTTAATATGACTGCCATCTTGGATTTGTTCGAAAGTGTCGCCATGTTGTTCGTAATATCAATATTGACCTAAATGCCAATTTTCGTTGAAATCGGACAACTTTTCAATTTTCGCACTTTGGCGGCCATTTTGAATATGGCGGCCATCTTGGACTTTGGCGGCCATCTTGGATTTGTTCAAACATGTCACCATGTTGTTCGTAATATCAATATTCACCTAAATGCCAATTTTCGTTGAAATCGGACAACTTTTCAATTTTCGCACTTTGGAGGCCATTTTGAATATGGCGGCCATCTTGGACTTTGGCGGCCATCTTTGATTTGTTCGAACATGTCACCATGTTGTTCGTAATATCAATATTGACCTAAATGCCAATTTTCGTTGAAATCGGACAACTTTTCAATTTTCGCACTTTGGCGGCCATTTTGAATATGGTGGCCATCTTGGATTTTTCGGAAAATGGTCCCATATTGTCCGGGACCTTAATATTGACCTATAAACCTATTTTGGTTCATATCCATATTGTTTGTGATTTTTTATGATTAATTTTGTATTTTTTCAAATTCAAAATGGCCGCCAATCCAAGATGGCCGCCATTTTTAAAATTTCGAAATCGGAAACAACATTTCCTAGTGGTGACCTATCTTTTTGGTAAGTTTCATTGACCTATGTCTTTTCGTCTTCGAGAAATCCTACGGACAAAGTTAGGTCCAGAAGAAGAAGAAGAAGAAGAAGAATAATAATAATAAGAAACGGTGCAAAAACAATAAATCCCCGACACTTCGTGGTCGGGGACTTAATAAGAAACGGAGTAAAAACAATAAGTCGCCCGACACTTCGTGGTCGGCGACTTAATAATAAGAAACGGAGTAAAAACAGTAAGTCGCCCGACACTTCGTGGTCGGCGACTTAATAAGAAGAAACGGAGTAAAAACAATAAGTCGCCCGACACTTCGTGGTCGGCGACTTAATTTACGTTTCCCGAAACGTTGAAGTCGCCTCCCGTTCCGCACTTTTGACCGTCAAGAGCACAACTTCATAACATGAGCTTTCAGTTGGCCAAGTTTCATTTCGATCGGTTAAAAGATGAGCGAGAAAACGAGCGGACAACATTGCGAGGGGAAAAAGGAAAACATAAGAAATATGAAAATAATAATAATAATAAGAAACGGAGTAAAAACAATAAGTCGCCCGACACTTCGTGGTCGGCGACTTAATTAAAATTTACGTTTCGCGAAACGTGAAGTCTCCCAAATGAAGTTACTGATAGTCCTGTGCAGCCTGTGCGGCCATTTTACAAAAAATAGCGCGTCATATAAAAATTCTGAGTTGACCATTGAACTCGACATACTAAATTTACTTTAGGAACCAATTTTCATTGAGTTCCGACAATGTTGAATTTTTGCCGATTTGGCGACTTTGGTGGCCATTTAAAAAAAAATGGCGGGCCGTATAAAAAATCTGAGTGTACCGTTGAACTCGGCATACCAAATTTACTTTTAGAACCTATTTTCGTTGAATTATGACAATGTTGAATTTTTGCCCATTTGGCAACTTTGGCGGCCATTTTACAAAAAATGGCGCGTCGTATAAAAATTCTGAGTTGACCATTGGACTCGGCATACCAAATTTACTGTTAAAACCCATTTTCGTTGAAATCCGACAAACTTGAATTTTTGGCGATTCGGCGGCCATTTTGAAAATGGCGGCCGGTTCGCGCGCGATTTTTTGCCAAAAATAAATCAAGACCACTATGCTGAACCTACATACCAAGTTTCATCGAAATCCATCTGGCGGTTCTCCGGGAACTGCATTTTGGCGGGAAAACATAAATGGCGGCCATTTTGAAAGTGGCGGCCATATTGGAAATTCCGAAAGATGATTGCACATCTAGCCAATAGGGTCTAACATCCTACCAAGTTTCAAATTGATCCCATTTACGGTTTCTGAGAAAAGTGTCGGAAATCTCTACGGGGAAACCAGAAGAAGAATAATAATAATAATTAAAATTTACGTTTCGCGAAACGTGAAGTCTCCCAAACGAAGTTACTGATAGTCCTGTGCAGCCTGTGAATCACCTTATATTTGACTTTACAGGTTGCTATTCACCTAGATTTCAATAATAAAATTTCTAATAAAATTGAAAAAAATGGTAAATTTTCAAATTTTACTGGTATTCTATTGACACAGACATGTTTCACCTGTCCCACATGAACGTTTGCCTAAAAGAGAATAACAAAAATAAAGTAAGTGGAGCGTGACGACAGGGGCATACATATGAACATTGAAATGCTATTGCAATTGATGTAGACAAATGCTAATATGTAACTTTAAGAACCCAATTTCATTGAATTCCAACGTTGTTGATTTTTTGCCGATTTGGCAACTTCGGCGGCCATTTTACAAAAAATAGCGCGTCATATAAAAATTCTGAGTTGACCATTGAACTCGACATACTAAATTTACTTTAGGAACCAATTTTCATTGAGTTCCGACAATGTTGAATTTTTGCCGATTTGGCGACTTTGGTGGCCATTTTTAAAAAAATGGCGGGTCGTATAAAAAATCTGAGTGTACCGTTGAACTCGGCATACCAAATTTACTTTTAGAACCTATTTTCGTTGAATTATGACAATGTTGAATTTTTGCCCATTTGGCAACTTTGGCGGCCATTTTACAAAAAATGGCGCGTCGTTATAAAATTCTGAGTTGACCATTGGACTCGGCATACCAAATTTACTGTTAAAACCCATTTTCGTTGAAATCCGACAAACTTGAATTTTTGGCGATTCGGCGGCCATTTTGAAAATGCCGGCCGGTTCGCGCGCGATTTTTTGCCAAAAATAAATCAAGACCACTATGCTGAACCTACATACCAAGTTTCATCGAAATCCATCTGGCGGTTCTCCGGGAACTGCATTTTGGCGGGAAAACATAAATGGCGGCCATTTTGAAAGTGGCGGCCATCTTGGAAATTCCGAAAGATGATTGCACATCTAGCCAATAGGGTCTAACATCCTACCAAGTTTCAAATTGATCCCATTTACGGTTTCTGAGAAAAGTGTCGGAAATCTCTACGGAAAAACCAGAAGAATAATAATAATAATAATAAGAAACAGAGTAAAAACAATAAGTCTCCAAACTTCGTTTGGGAGACTTAATAAGAAACAGAGTAAAAACAATAAGTCTCCAAACTTCGTTTGGGAGACTTAATAATAATAAGAAACGGAGTAAAAACAATGAGTCGCCCGACACTTCGTGGTCGGCGACTTAATAATAAGAAACGGAGCAAAAACAATATGTCTCCCAAACTTTCGTTTGGGAGCCATAATAATAAAATTTACGTTTCACGAAACGTTGAAGTCGCCTCCCTTTCCGCACTCTTGACCGAGTAGAGGGAACTTTGCAGTTATAAGCTTTAAAAATGTTAAAACTTACTCTACAACCGTACCAAATTTCAAAACTTTTCATCGAGCGGTTTTCCCGATATAAGCGATGTCCTAAATTATGACCCTTCAACTTTGAATGGCAACTGTGTCGCGTGCGGGGGGTATCGGTGAAAACGAAAAGTCAAGAGCACAACTTCATAACATGAGCTTTCAGTTGGCCAAGTTTCATTTCGATCGGTTAAAAGATGAGCGAGAAAACGAGCGGACAACATTGCGAGGGGAAAAAGGAAAACATAAGAAATATGAAAATAATAATAATTAAAATTTACGTTTCCCGAAACGTTGAAGTCGCCTCCCGTTCCGCACTTTTGACCGAGTAGAGGGAACTAAAAGTCAAGAGCACAACTTCATAACATGAGCTTTCAGTTGGCCAAGTTTCATTTCGATCGGTTAAAAGATGAGCGAGAAAACGAGCAAACTGTAAAACGGCCGCCATTTTGAAACCGGAAGTCGGACAAAAAATTTTTTTGCAAAAATGCTCAGGATAGTTAGCTGTATCAGTATACCAATTTTCATTGAAATTGCTCTGGCCATAACTGAGATCTGACAACGGCCGCCATTTTGTAAAACTTTAAAACGGCCGCCATTTTGAAACCGGAAGTCGGACAAAACATTTTTAAATAGTGGCACACTTAGGGTATCATAAGCTACCTGTATACCAAATTTCGTCTAAATCGGATGACGTTTAAATTTTTACATTTTTAAGGGAGTGGTGTTCGGATGGCAACCATTTTGAAATGTCGGCCGCGTCAAATGTTTTTTTTGCAAAAATGCTCGGGATAGTTAGCTGTACCAGTATACCAATTTTCATTGAAATTGCTTTGGCAATTACTGAGATCTGACAACGGCCATCATTTTTTTCAACGGCGGCCATTTTGAAAATGGCGGCCATTTTGAAAATTTCAAAAGTGGATTGCACAACTTCAGGTCACCCTTAACATGTTCCCAAAGTTTCATTTCGATCGGTTAAAAGATGAGCGAGAAAACGAGCGGACAACATTGCGAGGGGAAAACATAAGAAATATGAAAATAATAATAATAATAATAATAATAATAATAAGAAACGGAGTAAAAACAATAAGTCGCCCGACACTTCGTGGTCGGCGACTTAATTAAAATTTACGTTTCCCGAAACGTTGAAGTCGCCTCCCGTTCCGCACTTTTGACCGTCAAGAGCACAACTTCATAACATGAGCTTTCAGTTGGCCAAGTTTCATTTCGATCGGTTAAAAGATGAGCGAGAAAACGAGCGGACAACATTGCGGGGGGAAAACATAAGAAATATGAAAATAATAATAACTAGTGCTGATTGTGTTGGGATGCCAACACAGAATGTCTCCCAAACGAACCCCCATTGCCACTATAATCCCCATGGACAGTATTTCATTCAAATCAGTACATTAAAATATGCCTAGAAATCAAATTTTGTTGAAATCGGACAAAGTTGACTTTTTCCTGCAGTAAAATGGCCGCCATTTTAAAACCGGAAGTCGGACAAAACATTTTTTAAATAGTGACACACTCAGGGTATCATAAGCTACCTGTATACCAAATTTCGTCTAAATCGGATGACGTTTAAATTTTTACATTTTTAGGGGGGTGGTGTTCGGATGGCGGCCATTTTGAAATGTCGGCCGCGTCAAATTTTTTTTTTGCAAAAATGCTCGGGATAGTGAGCTGTATCAGTATACCAATTTTCATTGAAATTGCTTTGGCAATTACTGAGATCTGACAACGGCCGCCATTTTTTTTCAACGGCGGCCATTTTGAAAATGGCGGCCATTTTGAAAATTTCAAAAGTGGATTGCACAACTTCAGGTCACCCTTAACATGTTCCCAAAGTTTCATCTTGATTGGACATTGCATCTCTGAGAAAATGTGCGGACAAGATTGAACGGAAAGAAAAAAGAAAGAAAGAAAGAAAGAAGAAGAATAATAATAAGAAACCAGACAAAAACAATATGTCTCCCAAAACTTCGTTTGGGAGACATAATAATAATTAAAATTTACGTTTCCCGAAACGTTGAAGTCGCCTCCCGTTCCGCACTTTTGACCGAGTAGAGGGAACCAAAAGTCAAGAGCACAACTTCATAAAATGAGCTTTCAGTTGGCCAAGTTTCATTTCGATCGGTTAAAAGATGAGCGAGAAAACGAGCAAACTTTAAAACGGCCGCCATTTTGAAACCGGAAGTCGGACAAACAATTTTTTTTGCAAAAATGCTCAGGATAGTTAGCTGTATCAGTATACCAATTTTCATTGAAATTGCTCTGGCCATAACTGAGATCTGACAACGGCCGACATTTTGTAAAACTTTAAAACGGCCGCCATTTTGAAACCGGAAGTCGGACAAAAATGTTAAAAATAGTGGCACACTCAGGGTATCATAAGCTACCTGTGTACCAAATTTCGTTTAAATCGGATGACGTTTAAAGTTTTACAGTTTTTGGGGGGTGGTGTTCGGATGGCGGCCATTTTGAAATGTCGGCCGCGTCAAAGTTTTTTTTGCAAAAATGCTCGGAATAGTTAGCTGTACCAGTATACCAATTTTCATTGAAATTGCTTTGGCAATTACTGAGATCTGACAACGGCCATCATTTTTTTCAACGGCGGCCATTTTGAAAATGGCGGCCATTTTGAAAATTTCAAAAGTGGACTGCACAACTTCAGGTCACCCTTATTATGTTCCTAAAGTTTCATTTCGATCGGTTAAAAGATGAGCGAGAAAACGAGCGGACAACATTGCGAGGGGAAAAAGGAAAACATAATAATAATAATAATAAGAAACGGAGTAAAAACAATAAGTCGCCCGACACTTCGTGGTCGGCGACTTAATAAGAAACGGAGTAAAAACAATAAGTCGCCCGACACTTCGTGGTCGGCGACTTAATAATTAAACATGATTGTGTTGGGATGCCAACACAGAAGTCTCCCAAATCCCCATGGATAGTATTCTATGCAAATCAGTACAGCTGTACATCAAAATACGTCTAGAAATCAAATTTCGTTGAAATCGGACAAAGTTGACGTTTTCGGGGGGCGGGTGTGGTAAAACGGCGGCCATTTTAAAATGGCGGCTTTCGCATCAAATTTGTTTTCGCCACAATGCTCAGGATGGTTAACTCTACCAGTGTACCAATTTTCATTAAAATCCATCCACCCATCTCCGAGATCTGAGAGGTCGCCAAAAATCTTTAATTGCGGCCATTTTGAAAATTTCAAAAGTGAATGGCACACCTCTGAGTGACCCTCCACCCACCTCAGCAGGTTTTATCTTGATTGGTCAAAGCGTTTTCAAAAAATGTGTCGGACAAGTTCACGATTAAGAAAAATGTGTGGAAAAGAATAATAATAATTAAAATTAAAATTTACGTTTCCCGAAACGTTGAAGTCGCCTCCCGTTCCGCACTTTTGACCGAGTAGAGGGAACTAAAAGTCAAGAGCACAACTTCATAACATGAGCTTTCAGTTGGCCAAGTTTCATTTCGATCGGTTAAAAGATGAGCGGGAAAACGAGCAAACTTTAAAACGGCCGCCATTTTGAAACCGGAAGTCGGACAAAAAATTTTTTTTGCAAAAATGCTCAGGATAGTTAGCTGTATCAGTATAGCAATTTTCATTGAAATTGCTCTGGCCATAACTGAGATCTGACAACGGCCGCCATTTTGTGAAACTTTAAAACGGCCGCCATTTTGAAACCGGAAGTCGGACAAAACATTTTTAAATAGTGGCACACTAAGGGTATCATAAGCTACCTGTATACCAAATTTCGTCTAAATCGGATGACGTTTAAATTTTTACATTTTTAGGGGGGTGGTGTTCGGATGGCGGCCATTTTGAAATGTCGGCCGCGTCAAATTTTTTTTTGCAAAAATGCTCGGGATAGTTAGCTGTACCAGTATACCAATTTTCATTGAAATTGCTTTGGCAATTACTGAGATCTGACAACGGCCGTCATTATTTTCAACGGCGGCCATTTTGAAAATGGCGGCCATTTTGAAAATTTCAAAAGTGGATTGCACAACTTCAGGTCACCCTTAACACGTTCACAAAGTTTCATTTCGATCGGTTAAAAGATGAGCGAGAAAACGAGCGGACAACATTGCGAGGGGAAAACATAAGAAATATGAAAATAATAATAATAATAAATAAGAAACGGAGTAAAAACAATAAGTCGCCCGACACTTCGTGGTCGGCGACTTAATTAAAATTTACGTTTCCCGAAACGTTGAAGTCGCCTCCCGTTCCGCACTTTTGACCGAGTAGAGGGAACTAAAAGTCAAGAGCACAACTTCATAACATGAGCTTTCAGTTGGCCAAGTTTCATTTCGATCGGTTAAAAGATGAGCGAGAAAACGAGCAAACTTTAAAACGGCCGCCATTTTGAAACCGGAAGTCGGAGAAAAAATTTTTTTGAAAAAATGCTCAGGATAGTTAGCTGTATCAGTATACCAATTTTCATTGAAATTGGTCTGGCCATAACTGAGATCTGACAGCGGCCGCCATTTTGTAAAACTTTAAAACGGCCGCCATTTTGAAACCGGAAGTCGGACAAAAATTTTGAAAATAGTGGCACACTCAGGGTATCATAAGCTACCTGTATACCAAATTTCGTTTAAATCGGATGACGTTTAAATTTTTACAGTTTTAGGGGGGTGGTGTTCGGATGGCGGCCATTTTGAAATGTCGGCCGCGTCAAATTTTTTTTTGCAAAAATGCTAGGGATAGGGAGCTGTATCAGTAAACCAATTTTCATTGAAATTGCTTTGGCAATTACTGAGATCTGACAACGGCCGTCATTTTTTTTCAACGGCGGCCATTTTGAAAATGGCGGCCATTTTGAAAATTTCAAAAGTGGATTGCACAACTTCAGGTCACCCTTATTATGTTCCCAAAGTTTCATTTCGATCGGTTAAAAGATGAGCGAGAAAACGAGCGGACAACATTGCGAGGGGAAAACATAAGAAATATGAAAATAATAATAATAATTAAAATTTACGTTTCCCGAAACGTTGAAGTCGCCTCCCGTTCCGCACTTTTGATCCCCATGGATAGTATTTCATTCAAAACAGTACATTAAAATATGCCTAGAAATCAAATTTTGTTGAAATCGGACAAAGTTGACTTTTTCCTGCAGTAAAATGGCCGCCATTTTGAAACCGGAAGTCGGACAAAAATTTTTTAAATAGTGGCACACTTAGGGTATCATAAGCTACTTGTATACCAAATTTCGTCTAAATCGGATGACGTTTAAATTTTTGCATTTTTAGGGGGGTGGTGTTCGGATGGCGGCCATTTTGAAATGTCGGTCGCGTCAAATTTTTTTTTGCAAAAATGCTCAGGATAGTTAGCTGTATCAGTATACCAATTTTCATTGAAATTGCTTTGGCAATTACTGAGATCTGACAACGGCCGTCATTTTTTTTCAACGGCGGCCATTTTGAAAATGGCGGCCATTTTGAAAATTTCAAAAGTGGATTGCACAACTTCAGGTCACCCTTAACATGTTCCCAAAGTTTCATTTCGATCGGTTAAAAGATGAGCGAGAAAACGAGCGGACAACATTGCGAGGGGAAAAAGGAAAACATAAGAAATATGAAAATAATAATAATTAAAATTTACGTTTCCCGAAACGTTGAAGTCGCCTCCCGTTCCGCACTTTTGACCGAGTAGAGAGAACTAAAAGTCAAGAGCACAACTTCATAACATGAGCTTTCAGTTGGCCAAGTTTCATTTCGATCTGTTAAAAGATGAGCGAGAAAACGAGCAAACTTTAAAACGGCCGCCATTTTGAAACCGGAAGTCGGACAAAAATTTTTTTTTTGCAAAAATGCTCAGGATAGTTAGCTGTATCAGCATACCAATTTTCATTGAAATTGCTCTGGCCATAACTGAGATCTGACAACGGCCGCCATTTTGTAAAACTTTAAAACGGCCGCCATTTTGAAACCGGAAGTCGGACAAAACATTTTTAAATAGTGGCACACTTAGGGTATCATAAGCTACCTGTATACTAAATTTCGTCCAAATCGGATGACGTTTAAATTTTTACATTTTGAGGGGGGGTGGTGTTCGGATGGCGGCCATTTTGAAATGTCGGCCGCGTCAAATTTTTTTTGGCAAAAATGCTCGGGATAGTTAGCTGTACCAGTATACCAATTTTCATTGAAATTGCTTTGGCAATTACTGAGATCTGACAACGGCCATTATTTTTTTCAACGGCGGCCATTTTGAAAATGGCGGCTATTTTGAAAATTTCAAAAGTGGATTGCACAACTTCAGGTCACCCTTAACATGTTCCCAAAGTTTCATTTCGATCGGTTAAAAGATGAGCGAGAAAACGAGCGGACAACATTGCGAGGGGAAAACATAAGAAATATGAAAATAATAATAATAATAATTAAAATTTACGTTTCCCGAAACGTTGAAGTCGCCTCCCGTTCCGCACTTTTGACCGAGTAGAGGGAACTAAAAGTCAAGAGCACAACTTCATAACATGAGCTTTCAGTTGGCCAAGTTTCATTTCGATCGGTTAAAAGATGAGCGAGAAAACGAGCAAACTTTAAAACGGCCGCCATTTTGATACCGGAAGTCGGACAAAAAATTTTTTTTGCAAAAATGCTCAGGATTGTTAGCTGTATCAGTATACCAATTTTCATTGAAATTGCTCTGGCCATAACTGAGATCTGACAACGGCCGCCATTTTGTAAAACTTTAAAACGGCCGCCATTTTGAAACCGGAAGTCGGACAAAAATTTTAAAAATAGTGGCACACTCAGGGGATCATAAGCTACCTGTATACCAAATTTCGTTTAAATCGGATGACGTTTAAATTTTTACAGTTTTAGGGGGGTGGTGTTCGGATGGCGGCCATTTTGAAATGTCGGTCGCGTCAAATTTTTTTTTGGAAAAATGCTCGGGAGAGGGAGCTGTATCAGTATACCAATTTTCATTGAAATTGCTTTGGCAATTACTGAGATCTGACAACGGCCGTTATTTTTTTTCAACGGCGGCCATTTTGAAAATGGCGGCCATTTTGAAAATTTCAAAAGTGGATTGCACAACTTCAGGTCACCCTTATTATGTTCCCAAAGTTTCATTTCGATCGGTTAAAAGATGAGCGAGAAAACGAGCGGACAACATTGCGAGGGGAAAAAGGAAAACATAAGAAATATGAAAATAATAATAATAATAATAATAAGAAACGGAGTAAAAACAATAAGTCGCCCGACACTTCGTGGTCGGCGACTTAATAAGAAACGGAGTAAAAACAATAAGTCGCCCGACACTTCGTGGTCGGCGACTTAATAAGAAACGGAGTAAAAACAATAAGTCGCCCGACACTTCGTGGTCGGCGACTTAATAATTAAAATTTACGTTTCCCGAAACGTTGAAGTCGCCTCCCGTTCCGCACTTTTGACCGAGTAGAGGGAACTAAAAGTCAAGAGCACAACTTCATAACATGAGCTTTCAGTTGGCCAAGTTTCATGAACGGTTAAAAGATGAGCGAGAAAACGAGCAAACTTTAAAACGGCCGCCATTTTGAAACCGGAAGTCGGACAAAAAATTTTTTTTGCAAAAATGCTCAGGATAGTTAGCTGTATCAGTATACCAATTTTCATTGAAATTGCTCTGGCCATAACTGAGATCTGACAACGGACGCCATTTTGTAAAACTTTAAAACGGCCGCCATTTTGAAACCGGAAGTCGGACAAAAATTTTGAAAATAGTGGCACACTCAGGGTATCATAAGCTACCTGTATACCAAATTTCGTTTAAATCGGATGACGTTTAAATTTTTACAGTTTTAGGGGGGTGGTGTTCGGATGGCGGCCATTTTGAAATGTCGGTCGCGTCAAATTTTTTTTTGGAAAAATGCTCGGGAGAGGGAGCTGTATCAGTATACCAATTTTCATTGAAATTGCTTTGGCAATTACTGAGATCTGACAACGGCCGTTATTTTTTTTTCAACGGCGGCCATTTTGAAAATGGCGGCCATTTTGAAAATTTCAAAAGTGGATTGCACAACTTCAGGTCACCCTTATTATGTTCCCAAAGTTTCATTTCGATCGGTTAAAAGATGAGCGAGAAAACGAGCGGACAACATTGCGAGGGGAAAAAGGAAAACATAAGAAATATGAAAATAATAATAATAATAATAATAAGAAACGGAGTAAAAACAATAAGTCGCCCGACACTTCGTGGTCGGCGACTTAATAAGAAACGGAGTAAAAACAATAAGTCGCCCGACACTTCGTGGTCGGCGACTTAATAAGAAACGGAGTAAAAACAATAAGTCGCCCGACACTTCGTGGTCGGCGACTTAATAATTAAAATTTACGTTTCCCGAAACGTTGAAGTCGCCTCCCGTTCCGCACTTTTGACCGAGTAGAGGGAACTAAAAGTCAAGAGCACAACTTCATAACATGAGCTTTCAGTTGGCCAAGTTTCATGAACGGTTAAAAGATGAGCGAGAAAACGAGCAAACTTTAAAACGGCCGCCATTTTGAAACCGGAAGTCGGACAAAAAATTTTTTTTGCAAAAATGCTCAGGATAGTTAGCTGTATCAGTATACCAATTTTCATTGAAATTGCTCTGGCCATAACTGAGATCTGACAACGGACGCCATTTTGTAAAACTTTAAAACGGCCGCCATTTTGAAACCGGAAGTCGGACAAAAATTTTGAAAATAGTGGCACACTCAGGGTATCATAAACTACCTGTATACCAAATTTCGTTTAAATCGGATGACGTTTAAATTTTTACAGTTTTAGGGGAGTGGTGTTCGGATGGCGGCCATTTTGAAATGTCGGCCGCGTCAAATTTTTTTTTGCAAAAATGCTCGGGATAGGGAGCTGTATCAGTATACCAATTTTCATTGAAATTGCTTTGGCAATTACTGAGATCTGACAACGGCCGTCATTTTTTTTCAACGGCGGCCATTTTGAAAATTTCAAAAGTGGATTGCACAACTTCAGGTCACCCTTATTATGTTCCCAAAGTTTCATTTCGATCGGTTAAAAGATGAGCGAGAAAACGAGCGGACAACATTGCGAGGGGAAAAAGGAAAATATAATAATAATAATTATTAAAATTTACGTTTCCCGAAACGTTGAAGTCGCCTCCCGTTCCGCACTTTTGACCGAGTAGAGGGAACTAAACGTCAAGAGCACAACTTCATAACATGATCTTTCACTTGGCCAAGTTTCATTTCGATCGGTTAAAAGATGAGCGAGAAAACGAGCAAACTTTAAAACGGCCGCCATTTTGAAACCGGAAGTCGGACAAAAATTTTTTTTTGCAAAAATGCTCAGAATAGTTAGCTGTATCAGTATACCAATTTTCATTGAAATTGCTTTGGCCATAACTGAGATCTGACAACGGCCGCCATTTTGTAAAACTTTAAACGGCCGCCATTTTGAAACCGGAAGTCGGACAAAACATTTTTAAATAGTGGCACACTTAGGGTATCATAAGCTACCTGTATACCAAATTTCGTCTAAATCGGATGACGTTTAAATTTTTACATTTTTAGGGGGTGGTGTTCGGATGGCGGCCATTTTGAAATGTCGGCCGCGTCAAATTTTTTTTTGCAAAAATGCTCGGGATAGTTAGCTGTACCAGTATACCAATTTTCATTGAAATTGCTTTGGCAATTACTGAGATCTGACAACGGCCATCATTTTTTTTAACGGCGGCCATTTTGAAAATGGCGGCCATTTTGAAAATTTCAAAAGTGGATTGCACAACTTCAGGTCACCCTTAACATGTTCCCAAAGTTTCATTTCGATCGGTTAAAAGATGAGCGAGAAAACGAGCGGACAACATTGCGAGGGGAAAACATAAGAAATATGAAAATAATAATTAAAATTTACGTTTCCCGAAACGTTGAAGTCGCCTCCCGTTCCGCACTTTTGATCGAGTAGAGGGAACTAAAAGTCAAGAGCACAACTTCATAACATGAGCTTTCAGTTGGCCAAGTTTCATTTCGATCGGTTAAAAGATGAGCGAGAAAGCGAGCAAACTTTAAAACGGCCGCCATTTTGAAACCGGAAGTCGGACAAAAAATTTTGTTTGCAAAAATGCTCAGGATAGTTAGCTGTATCAGTATACCAATTTTCATTGAAATTGCTCTGGCCATAACTGAGATCTGACAACGGCCGCCATTTTGTAAAACATTAAAACGGCCGCCATTTTGCAACCGGAAGTCGGACAAAACATTTTTAAATAGTGGCACACTTAGGGTATCATAAGCTACCTGTATACCAAATTTCGTCTAAATCGGATGACGTTTAAATTTTTACATTTTTAGGGGGGTGGTGTTCGGATGGCGGCCATTTTGAAATGTCGGCCGCGTCAAATTTTTTTTTGCAAAAATGCTCGGGATAGTTAGCTGTACCAGTATACCAATTTTCATTGAAATTGCTTTGGCAATTACTGAGATCTGACAACGGCCGTCATTTTTTTCAACGGCGGCCATTTTGAAAATGGCGGCCATTTTGAAAATTTTAAAAGTGGATTGCACAACTTCAGGTCACCCTTAACATGTTCCCAAAGTTTCATTTCGATCGGTTAAAAGATGAGCGAGAAAACGAGCGGACAACATTGCGAGGGGAAAACATAAGAAATATGAAAATAATAATAATAATAATAATAATAAAACATGATTATGATCTTATGGATCATAACTGGCTCCCAAACGACCCCCGTGGACACTGGAGTTCAGACATCCATTCACAGCAACTTTATCTACCATGAAACCAAGTTTCGTGCAAATCGGAGCATTTTTCAATTTTGTCGGCCATCTTGGATTCAAAATGGCCGCCATTGAAAGTCCAACATGTGCGTCATATGGTGCGGTATAACATACTCTACTTATATTTCAATTTTCATTGAAATCCGTTAACTTTTGGATTTTTAAGGATTTATTTTCATTTTCAAAATGGCCGCCATTTTAAGATGGCTGCCGTGCTCAAATTCAAATTTTGATGACTGACATCTGATCGCAACACGGTTATCTTCCTAAAAACCAAGTTTCGTGCGATTCCGAGCATTTTGAATTTTTGGCGGCCATCTTGGATTCAAAATGGCCGCCATAAAAAGTCAACATGTGCGTTATATGGTAAGGTATAACATACTCTACTTATATTCCAATTTTCATCGAAATACGTTAACTTTTGGATTTTTAAGGATTTTTTTCATTTTTAAAATGGCCGCCATTTCAAGATGGCCGCCATTTTAAAAATTTTAAACCTGAAAGGCACAATTCCACATCATGACTTATTTTTGTGTGAAGTTTCATTTGGATCCCATTTACGGTCTCCGAGAAAACAGCTGGACAAAATTCAGGCGGAAAGTGGAAGAAAAAAATAATAATAATAATAATAAGAAACGGAGCAAAAACAATATGTCTCCCAAACTTTCGTTTGGGAGCCATAATAATAATAAGAAACGGAGTAAAAACAATAAGTCGCCCGACACTTCGTGGTCGGCGACTTAATAATAATAATAATAATAATAAGAAACGGAGTAAAAACAATAAGTCGCCCGACACTTCGTGGTCGGCGACTTAATAAGAAACGGAGTAAAAACAATAAGTCGCCCGACACTTCGTGGTCGGCGACTTAATTAAACATGATTGTGTTGGGATGCCAACACAGAAGTCGCCCAAATCCCCATGGATAGTATTCCATGCAAATCAGTACAGCTGTACATCAAAATACGTCTAGAAATCAAATTTCGTTGAAATCGGACAAAGTTGACGTTTTCGGGGGGCGGGTGTGGTAAAACGGCGGCCATTTTAAAATGGCGGCTTTCGCATCAAATTTGTTTTCGCCACAATGCTCAGGATGGTTAACTCTACCAGTGTACCAATTTTCATTAAAATCCATCCACCCATCTCCGAGATCTGAGAGGGGGCCAAAAATTTTTAATGCCGGCCATTTTGAAAATTTCAAAAGTGGATGGCACACCTCTGAGTGACCCTCCACCCACCTCAGCAGGTTTTATCTTGACAGTACATCAAAATACGTCTAGAAATCAAATTTCGTTGAAATCGGACAAAGTTGACATTTTTGGGGGGCGGGTGGGATAAAATGGCGGCGATTTTAAAATGGCGGCATTCGCATCAAATTTTTTTTCGCCACACTGCTCAGGATGGTTAATTCTACCAGTGTACCAATTTTCATTAAAATCCATCCACCCATCTCCGAGATCTGAGAGGTCGCCAAAAATCTTTAATGGCGGCCATTTTGAAAATGGCGGCCATTTTGAAAATTTCAAAAGTGAATAGCACACCTCTGAGTGGCCCTCCACCAACCTCAGCAGGTTTTATCTTGATTGGTCAAAGCGTTTTCAAAAAATGTGTCGGACAAGTTCACGATTAAGAAAAATGTGTGGAAAAGAATAATAATTAAAATTTACGTTTCCCGAAACGTTGAAGTCGCCTCCCGTTCCGCACTTTTGACCGAGTAGAGGAAACTAAAAGTCAAGAGCACAACTTCATAACATGAGCTTTCAGTTGGCCAAGTTTCATTTCGATCGGTTAAAAGATGAGCGAGAAAACGAGCAAACTTTAAAACGGCCGCCATTTTTAAACCGGAAGTCGGACAAAAAAATTTTTTTCCAAAAATACTCAGGATAGTTAGCTGTATCAGTATACCAATTTTCATTGAAATTGCTCTGGCCATAACTGAGATCTGACAACGGCCGCCATTTTGTAAAACTTTAAAACGGCCGCTATTTTGAAACCGGAAGTCGGACAAAAATTTTGAAAATAGTGGCACACTCAGGGTATCATAAGCTACCTGTATACCAAATTTCGTTTAAATCGGATGACGTTTAAATTTTTACAGTTTTTGGGGGGTGGTGTTCGGATGGCGGCCATTTTGAAATGTCGGCCGCGTCAAATTTTTTTTTGCAAAAATGCTCGGGATAAGGAGCTGTATCAGTATACCAATTTTCATTGAAATTGCTTTGGCAATTACTGAGATCTGACAACGGCCGTCATTTTTTTTCAACGGCGGCCATTTTGAAAATTTCAAAAGTGGATTGCACAACTTCAGGTCACCCTTAACATGTTCCCAAAGTTTCATTTCGATCGGTGAAAAGATGAGCGAGCAAACGAGCGGACAACATTGCGAGGGGAAAAAGGAAAACATAAGAAATATGAAAATAATAATAATAATAATTAAAATTTACGTTTCCCGAAACGTTGAAGTCGCCTCCCGTTCCGCACTTTTGACCGAGTAGAGGGAACTAAAAGTCAAGAGCACAACTTCATAACATGAGCTTTCAGTTGGCCAAGTTTCATTTCGATCGGTTAAAAGATGAGCGAGAAAACGAGCAAACTTTAAAACGGCCGCCATTTTGAAACCGGAAGTCGGACAAAAATTTTTTTTTGCAGAAATGCTCAGGATAGTTAGCTGTATCAGTATACCAATTTTCATTGAAATTGCTCTGGGCATAACTGAGATCTGACAACGGCCGCCATTTTGTAAAACTTTAAAACGGCCGCCATTTTGAAACCGGAAGTCGGACAAAACATTTTTAAATAGTGGCACACTTAGGGTATCATAAGCTACCCGTATACCGAATTTCGTCTAAATCGGATGACGTTTAAATTTTTACATTTTTAGGGGGGTGGTGTTCGGATGGCGGCCATTTTGAAATGTCGGCCGCGTCAAATTTTTTTTTGCAAAAATGCTCGGGATAGTTAGTTGTACCAGTATACCAATTTTCATTGAAATTGCTTTGGCAATTACTGAGATCTGACAACGGCCGTCATTTTTTTCAACGGCGGCCATTTTGAAAATGGCGGCCATTTTGAAAATTTCAAAAGTGGATTGCACAACTTCAGGTCACCCTTAACATGTTCCCAAAGTTTCATTTCGATCGGTTAAAAGATGAGCGAGAAAACGAGCGGACAACATTGCGAGGGGAAAACATAAGAAATATGAAAATAATAATAATAATTAAAATTTACGTTTCCCGAAACGTTGAAGTCGCCTCCCGTTCCGCACTTTTGACCGAGTAGAGGGAACTAAAAGTCAAGAGCACAACTTCATAACATGAGCTTTCAGTTGGCCAAGTTTCATTTCGATCGGTTAAAAGATGAGCGAGAAAACGAGCAAACTTTAAAACGGCCGCCATTTTGAAACCGGAAGTCGGACAAAAATTTTTTTTTGCAAAAATGCTCAGGATAGTTAGCTGTATCAGTATACCAATTTTCATTGAAATTGCTCTGGCCATAACTGAGATCTGACAACGGCCGCCATTTTGTAAAACTTTAAAACGGCCGCCATTTTGAAACTGGAAGTCGGACAAAACATTTTTAAATAGTGGCACACTTAGGGTATCATAAGCTACCTGTATACCAAATTTCGTCTAAATCGGATGACGTTTAAATTTTTACATTTTTAGGGGGGTGGTGTTCGGATGGCGGCCATTTTGAAATGTCGGCCGCGTCAAATTTTTTTTTGCAAAAATTCTCGGGATAGTTAGCTGTACCAGTATACCAATTTTCATTGAAATTGCTTTGGCAATTACTGAGATCTGACAACGGCCGTAATTTTTTTTAACGGCGGCCATTTTGAAAATGGCGGCCATTTTGAAAATTTCAAAAGTGGATTGCACAACTTCAGGTCACCCTTAACATGTTCCCAAAGTTTCATTTCGATCGGTTAAAAGATGAGCGAGAAAACGAGCGGACAACATTGCGAGGGGAAAACATAAGAAATATGAAAATAATAATAATAATAATTAAAATTTACGTTTCCCGAAACGTTGAAGTCGCCTCCCGTTCCGCACTTTTGATCCCCATGGATAGTATTTCATTCAAATCAGTACATTAAAATATGCCTAGAAATCAAATTTTGTTGAAATCGGACAAAGTTGACTTTTTCCTGCAGTAAAATGGCCGCCATTTTGAAACCGCAAGTCGGACAAAGAATTTTTAAATAGTGGCACACTCAGGGTATCATAAGCTACTAGAATACCAAATTTCGTCTAAATCGGATGACGTTTAAATTTTTACATTTTTAGGGGGGTGGTGTTCGGATGGCGGCCATTTTGAAATGTCGGCCGCGTCAATTTTTTTTTTGCAAAAATGCTCGGGATAGTGAGCTGTATCAGTATACCAATTTTCATTGAAATTGCTTTGGCAATTACTGAGATCTGACAACGGCCGTCATTTTTTTTCAACGGCGGCCATTTTGAAAATGGCGGCCATTTTGAAAATTTCAAAAGTGGATTGCACAACTTCAGGTCACCGTTAACATGTTCCCAAAGTTTCATCTTGATTGGACATTGCATCTCTGAGAAAATGTGCGGACAACATTGCGAGGGGAAAAAGGAAAACCTAAGAAATATGAAAATAATAATAATAATAATAAGAAACGGAGTAAAAACAATAAGTCGCCCGACATTTCGTGGTCGGCGACTTAATAAGAAACGGAGTAAAAACAATAAGTCGCCCGACACTTCGTGGTCGGCGACTTAATAATAAGAAACGGAGTAAAAACAATAAGTCGCCCGACACTTCGTGGTCGGCGACTTAATAATAATAATAATAATAATAATAATAATAATAATTAAACATGATTGTGTTGGGATGCCAACACAGAAGTCGCCCAAATCCCCATGGATAGTATTCCATGCAAATCAGTACAGCTGTACATGAAAATACGTCTAGAAATCAAATTTCGTTGAAATCGGACAAACTTGACGTTTTCGGGGGGCGGGTGTGGTAAAACGGCGGCCATTTTAAAATGGCGGTTTTCGCATCAAATTTGTTTTCGCCACAATGCTCAGGATGGTTAACTCTACCAGTGTACCAATTTTCATTAAAATCCATCCACCCATCTCCGAGATCTGAGAGGGGGCCAAAAATCTTTAATGGCGGCCATTTTGAAAATTTCAAAAGTGGACGGCACACCTCTGAGTGACCCTCCACCCACCTCAGCAGGTTTTATCTTGACAGTACATCAAAATACGTCTAGAAATCAAATTTCGTTGAAATCGGACAAAGTTGACATTTTGGGGTGGGGGGGCGGGTGTGATAAAATGGCGGCATTCGCATCAAATTTTTTTTCGCCACACTGCTCAGGATGGTTAACTCTACCAGTGTACCAATTTTCATTAAAATCCATCCACCCATCTCCGAGATCTGAGAGGTCGCCAAAAATCTTTAATGGCGGCCATTTTGAAAATGGCGGCCATTTTGAAAATGGCGGCCATTTTGAAAATTTCAAAAGTGAATGGCACACCTCTGAGTGACCCTCCTCCCACCTCAGCAGGTTTTATCTTGATTGGTCAAAGCGTTTTCAAAAAATGTGTCGGACAAGTTCACGATTAAGAAAAATGTGTGGAAAAGAATAATAATTAAACATGATTGTGTTGGGATGCCAACACAGAAGTCGCCCAAATCCCCATGGATAGTATTCCATTCAAATCAGTACATCAAAATACCTCTAGAAATCAAATTTCGTTGAAATCGGACAAAGTTGACGTTTTCGGGGGGCGGGTGTGGTAAAACGGCGGCCATTTTAAAATGGCGGCGTTCGCATCAAATTTTTTTTCGCCACACTGCTCAGGATGGTTAACTCTACCAGTGTACCAATTTTCATTAAAATCCATCCACCCATCTCCGAGATCTGAGAGGGGGCCAAAAATCTTTAATGGCGGCCATTTTGAAAATTTCAAAAGTGGACGGCACACCTCTGAGTGACCCTCCACCCACCTCAGCAGGTTTTATCTTGACAGTACATCAAAATACGTCTAGAAATCAAATTTCGTTGAAATCGGACAAAGTTGACATTTTGGGGGGCGGGTGTGGTAAAACGGCGGCCATTTTAAAATGGCGGCGTTCGCATCAAATTTTTTTTCGCCACACTGCTCAGGATGGTTAACTCTACCAGTGTACCAATTTTCATTAAAATCCATCCACCCATCTCCGAGATCTGAGAGTGGCCAAAAATCTTTAACGGCGGCCATTTTGAAAATGGCGGCTATTTTGAAAATTTCAAAAGTGGATGGCACCCCTCTGAGTGACCCTCCACCCACCTCAGCAGGTTTTATCTTGATTGGTCAAAGCGTTTTCAAAAAATGTGTCGGACAAGTTAACGATTAAGAAAAATGTGTGGAAAAGAATAATAATAATAATAATAATTAAAATTTACGTTTCACGAAACGTTGAAGTCGCCTCCCGTTCCGCACTTTTGACCGAGTAGATGGAACTTTGCAGTTATAAGCTTTAAAAATGTTAAAACTTACTCTACAACCGTACCAAATTTCAAAACTTTTCATCGAGCGGTTTTCCCGATATAAGCGATGTCCTAAATTATGACCCTTCCACTTTGAATGGCAACTGTGTCGCGTGCGGGGGGTATCGGTGAAAACGAAAAGTCAAGAGCACAACTTCATAACATGAGCTTTCAGTTGGCCAAGTTTCATTTCGATCGGTTAAAAGATGAGCGAGAAAACGAGCGGACAACATTGCGAGGGGAAAAAGGAAAACATAAGAAATATGAAAATAATAATAATAATAATAAGAAACGGAGTAAAAACAATAAGTCGCCCGACACTTCGTGGTCGGCGACTTAATAATAAGAAACGGAGTAAAAACAATAAGTCGCCCGACACTTCGTGGTCGGCGACTTAATAACTAGTGCTGATTGTGTTGGGATGCCAACACAGAATGTCTCCCAAACGAACCCCCATTGCCACTATAATCCCCATGGATAGTAATTCATTCAAATCAGTACATTAAAATATGCCTAGAAATCAAATTTTGTTCAAATCGGACAAAGTTGACTTTTTCCTGCAGTAAAATGGCCGCCATTTTGAAACCGGAAGTCGGACAAAAAATTTTTAAATAGTGGCACACTCAGGGTATCATAAGCTACCTGAATACCAAATTTCGTCTAAATCGGATGACGTTTAAATTTTTACATTTTTAGGGGGTTGGTGTTCGGATGGCGGCCATTTTGAAATGTCGGCCGCGTCAAATTTTTTTTTGCAAAAATGCTCGGGATAGCTAGCTGTATTAGTATACCAATTTTCATTGAAATTGCTTTGGCAATTACTGAGATCCGGCAACGACCGTCATTTTTTTTAAAGGCGGCCATTTTGAAAAGGGCGGCCATTTTGAAAATTTCAAAAGCGGATTGCACAACTTCAGGTCACCCTTAACATGTTCCCAAAGTTTCATTTCGATCGGTTAAAAGATGAGCGAGAAAACGAGCGGACAACATTGCGAGGGGGAAAAGGAAAACATAATAATAATAATTAAAAATTAAAATTTACGTTTCCCGAAACGTTGAAGTCGCCTCCCGTTCCGCACTTTTGACCGAGTAGAGGGAACTAAAAGTCAAGAGCACAACTTCATAACATGAGCTTTAAGTTGGCCAAGTTTCATTTCGATCGGTTAAAAGATGAGCGAGAAAACGAGCAAACTTTAAAACGGCCGCCATTTTGAAACCGGAAGTCGGACAAACAATTTTTTTGCAAAAATGCTCAGGATAGTTAGCTGTATCGGTATACCAATTTTCATTGAAATTGCTCTGGCCATAACTGAGATCTGACAACGGCCGCCATTTTGTAAAACTTTAAAACGGCCGCCATTTTGAAACCGGAAGTCGGACAAAACATTTTTAAATAGTGGCACACTTAGGGTATCATAAGCTACCTGTATACCAAATTTCGTCTAAATCGGATGACGTTTAAATTTTTACATTTTTAGGGGGGTGGTGTTCGGATGGCGGCCATTTTGAAATGTCGGCCGCGTCAAATTTTTTTTTGCAAAAATGCTCGAGATAGTTAGCTGTACCAGTATATCAATTTTCTTTGAAATTGCTTTGGCAATTACTGAGATCTGACAACTGCCATCATTTTTTTCAACGGCGGCCATTTTGAAAATGGCGGCCATTTTGAAAATTTCAAAAGTGGATTGCACAACTTCAGGTCACCCTTAACATGTTCCCAAAGTTTCATTTCGATCGGTTAAAAGATGAGCGAGAAAACGAGAGGACAACATAGCGAGGGGAAAACATAAGAAATATGAAAATAATAATAATAATTAAAATTTACGTTTCCCGAAACGTTGAAGTCGCCTCCCGTTCCGCACTTTTGACCGAGTAGAAGGAACTAAAAGTCAAGAGCACAACTTCATAACATGAGCTTTCAGTTGGCCAAGTTTCATTTCGATCGGTTAAAAGATGAGCGAGAAAACGAGCAAACTTTAAAACGGCCGCCATTTTGAAACCGGAAGTCGGACAAAAAATTTTTTTTGCAAAAATGCTCAGGATAGTTAGCTGTATCAGTATACCAATTTTCATTGAAATTGCTCTGGCCATAACTGAGATCTGACAACGGCCGACATTTTGTAAAACTTTAAAACGGCCGCCATTTTGAAACCGGAAGTCGGACAAAAATTTTGAAAATAGTGGCACACTCAGGGTATCATAAGCTACCTGTATACCAAATTTCGTTTAAATCGGATGACGTTTAAATTTTTACAGTTTTAGGGGGGTGGTGTTCGGATGGCGGCCATTTTGAAATGTCGGCCGCGTCAAATTTTGTTTTGCAAAAATGCTCGGGATAGGGAGCTGTATCAGTATACCAATTTTCATTGAAATTGCTTTGGCAATTACTGAGATCTGACAACGGCCGTCATTTTTTTTCAACGGCGGCCATTTTGAAAATGGCGGCCATTTTGAAAATTTCAAAAGTGGATTGCACAACTTCAGGTCACCCTTATTATGTTCCCAAAGTTTCATTTCGATCGGTTAAAAGATGAGCGAGAAAACGAGCGGACAACATTGCGAGGGGAAAAAGGAAAACATAATAATAATAATAATAATTAAAATTTACGTTTCCCGAAACGTTGAAGTCGCCTCCCGTTCCGCACTTTTGACCGAGTAGAGGGAACTAAAAGTCAAGAGCACAACTTCATAACATGAGCTTTCAGTTGGCCAAGTTTCATTTCGATCGGTTAAAAGATGAGCGAGAAAACGAGCAAACTTTAAAACGGCCGCCATTTTGAAACCGGAAGTCGGACAAAAAATTTTTTTTGCAAAAATGCTCAGGATAGTTAGCTGTATCAGTATACCAATTTTCATTGAAATTGCTCTGGCCATAACTGAGATCTGACAACGGCCGCCATTTTGTAAAACATTAAAACGGCCGCCATTTTGAAACCGGAAGTCGGACAAAACATTTTTAAATAGAGGCACACTTAGGGTATCATAAGCTACCTGTATACCAAATTTCGTCTAAATCGGATGACGTTTAAATTTTTACATTTTTAGGGGGTGGTGTTCGGATGGCGGCCATTTTGAAATGTCGGCCGCGTCAAATTTTTTTTTGCAAAAATGCTCGGGATAGTTAGCTGTACCAGTATACCAATTTTCATTGAAATTGGTTTGGCAATTACTGAGATCTGACAACGGCCGTCATTTTATTCAACGGCGGCCATTTTGAAAATGGCGGCCATTTTGAAAATTTTAAAAGTGGATTGCACAACTTCAGGTCACCCTTAACATGTTCCCAAAGTTTCATTTCGATCGGTTAAAAGATGAGCGAGAAAACGAGCGGACAACATTGCGAGGGGAAAACATAAGAAATATGAAAATAATAATAATAATAAAATTTACGTTTCACGAAACGTTGAAGTCGCCTCCCGTTCCGCACTTTTGAAAGTCAAGAGCACAACTTCATAACATGAGCTTTCAGTTGGCCAAGTTTCATTTCGATCGGTTAAAAGATGAGCGAGAAAACGAGCGGACAACATTGCGAGGGGAAAAAGGAAAACATAAGAAATATGAAAATAATAATAATAATAATAATAAAATTTACGTTTCCCGAAACGTTGAAGTCGCCTCCCGTTCCGCACTTTTGACCGAGTAGAGGGAACTAAAAGTCAAGAGCACAACTTCATAACATGAGCTTTCAGTTGGCCAAGTTTCATTTCGATCGGTTAAAAGATGAGCGAGAAAACGAGCAAACTTTAAAACGGCCGCCATTTTGAAACCGGAAGTCGGACAAAAAATTTTTTTTGCAAAAATGCTCAGGATAGTTAGCTGTATCAGTATACCAATTTTCATTGAAATTGCTCTGGCCATAACTGAGATCTGACAACGGCCGCCATTTTGTAAAACTTTAAAACGGCCGCCATTTTGAAACTGGAAGTCGGACAAAACATTTTTAAATAGTGGCACACTTAGGGTATCATAAGCTACCTGTATACCAAATTTCGTCTAAATCGGATGACGTTTAAATTTTTACATTTTTAGGGGGGTGGTGTTCGGATGGCGGCCATTTTGAAATGTCGGCCGCGTCAAATTTTTTTTTGCAAAAATGCTCGGGATAGTTAGCTGTACCAGTATACCAATTTTCATTGAAATTGCTTTGGCAATTACTGAGATCTGACAACGGCCGTCATTTTTTTTAACGGCGGCCATTTTGAAAATGGCGGCCATTTTGAAAATTTCAAAAGTGGATTGCACAACTTCAGGTCACCCTTAACATGTTCCCAAAGTTTCATTTCGATCGGTTAAAAGATGAGCGAGAAAACGAGCGGACAACATTGCGAGGGGAAAACATAAGAAATATGAAAATAATAATAATAATAATTAAAATTTACGTTTCCCGAAACGTTGAAGTCGCCTCCCGTTCCGCACTTTTGATCCCCATGGATAGTATTTCATTCAAATCAGTACATTAAAATATGCCTAGAAATCAAATTTTGTTGAAATCGGACAAAGTTGACTTTTTCCTGCAGTAAAATGGCCGCCATTTTGAAACCGCAAGTCGGACAAAGAATTTTTAAATAGTGGCACACTCAGGGTATCATAAGCTACCTGAATACCAAATTTCGTCTAAATCGGATGACGTTTAAATTTTGACATTTTTAGGGGGGTGGTGTTCGGATGGCGGCCATTTTGAAATGTCGGCCGCGTCAAATTTTTTTTTGCAAAAATGCTCGGGATAGTGAGCTGTATCAGTATACCAATTTTCATTGAAATTGCTTTGGCAATTACTGAGATCTGACAACGGCCGTCATTTTTTTTCAACGGCGGCCATTTTGAAAATGGCGGCCATTTTGAAAATTTCAAAAGTGGATTGCACAACTTCAGGTCACCGTTAACATGTTCCCAAAGTTTCATCTTGATTGGACATTGCATCTCTGAGAAAATGTGCGGACAACATTGCGAGGGGAAAAAGGAAAACCTAAGAAATATGAAAATAATAATAATAATAATAAGAAACGGAGTAAAAACAATAAGTCGCCCGACATTTCGTGGTCGGCGACTTAATAAGAAACGGAGTAAAAACAATAAGTCGCCCGACACTTCGTGGTCGGCGACTTAATAATAAGAAACGGAGTAAAAACAATAAGTCGCCCGACACTTCGTGGTCGGCGACTTAATAATAATAATAATAATAATAATAATAATAATAATAATTAAACATGATTGTGTTGGGATGCCAACACAGAAGTCGCCCAAATCCCCATGGATAGTATTCCATGCAAATCAGTACAGCTGTACATGAAAATACGTCTAGAAATCAAATTTCGTTGAAATCGGACAAACTTGACGTTTTCGGGGGGCGGGTGTGGTAAAACGGCGGCCATTTTAAAATGGCGGTTTTCGCATCAAATTTGTTTTCGCCACAATGCTCAGGATGGTTAACTCTACCAGTGTACCAATTTTCATTAAAATCCATCCACCCATCTCCGAGATCTGAGAGGGGGCCAAAAATCTTTAATGGCGGCCATTTTGAAAATTTCAAAAGTGGACGGCACACCTCTGAGTGACCCTCCACCCACCTCAGCAGGTTTTATCTTGACAGTACATCAAAATACGTCTAGAAATCAAATTTCGTTGAAATCGGACAAAGTTGACATTTTGGGGGGGGCGGGTGTGATAAAATGGCGGCATTCGCATCAAATTTTTTTTCGCCACACTGCTCAGGATGGTTAACTCTACCAGTGTACCAATTTTCATTAAAATCCATCCACCCATCTCCGAGATCTGAGAGGTCGCCAAAAATCTTTAATGGCGGCCATTTTGAAAATGGCGGCCATTTTGAAAATGGCGGCCATTTTGAAAATTTCAAAAGTGAATGGCACACCTCTGAGTGACCCTCCACCCACCTCAGCAGGTTTTATCTTGATTGGTCAAAGCGTTTTCAAAAAATGTGTCGGACAAGTTCACGATTAAGAAAAATGTGTGGAAAAGAATAATAATTAAACATGATTGTGTTGGGATGCCAACACAGAAGTCGCCCAAATCCCCATGGATAGTATTCCATTCAAATCAGTACATCAAAATACCTCTAGAAATCAAATTTCGTTGAAATCGGACAAAGTTGACGTTTTTGGGGGGCGGGTGTGGTAAAACGGCGGCCATTTTAAAATGGCGGCGTTCGCATCAAATTTTTTTTCGCCACACTGCTCAGGATGGTTAACTCTACCAGTGTACCAATTTTCATTAAAATCCATCCACCCATCTCCGAGATCTGAGAGGGGGCCAAAAATCTTTAATGGCGGCCATTTTGAAAATTTCAAAAGTGGACGGCACACCTCTGAGTGACCCTCCACCCACCTCAGCAGGTTTTATCTTGACAGTACATCAAAATACGTCTAGAAATCAAATTTCGTTGAAATCGGACAAAGTTGACATTTTGGGGGGGCGGGTGTGGTAAAACGGCGGCCATTTTAAAATGGCGGCGTTCGCATCAAATTTTTTTTCGCCACACTGCTCAGGATGGTTAACTCTACCAGTGTACCAATTTTCATTAAAATCCATCCACCCATCTCCGAGATCTGAGAGTGGCCAAAAATCTTTAACGGCGGCCATTTTGAAAATGGCGGCTATTTTGAAAATTTCAAAAGTGGATGGCACCCCTCTGAGTGACCCTCCACCCACCTCAGCAGGTTTTATCTTGATTGGTCAAAGCGTTTTCAAAAAATGTGTCGGACAAGTTAACGATTAAGAAAAATGTGTGGAAAAGAATAATAATAATAATAATAATTAAAATTTACGTTTCACGAAACGTTGAAGTCGCCTCCCGTTCCGCACTTTTGACCGAGTAGATGGAACTTTGCAGTTATAAGCTTTAAAAATGTTAAAACTTACTCTACAACCGTACCAAATTTCAAAACTTTTCATCGAGCGGTTTTCCCGATATAAGCGATGTCCTAAATTATGACCCTTCCACTTTGAATGGCAACTGTGTCGCGTGCGGGGGGTATCGGTGAAAACGAAAAGTCAAGAGCACAACTTCATAACATGAGCTTTCAGTTGGCCAAGTTTCATTTCGATCGGTTAAAAGATGAGCGAGAAAACGAGCGGACAACATTGCGAGGGGAAAAAGGAAAACATAAGAAATATGAAAATAATAATAATAATAATAAGAAACGGAGTAAAAACAATAAGTCGCCCGACACTTCGTGGTCGGCGACTTAATAAGAAACGGAGTAAAAACAATAAGTCGCCCGACACTTCGTGGTCGGCGACTTAATAACTAGTGCTGATTGTGTTGGGATGCCAACACAGAATGTCTCCCAAACGAACCCCCATTGCCACTATAATCCCCATGGATAGTAATTCATTCAAATCAGTACATTAAAATATGCCTAGAAATCAAATTTTGTTGAAATCGGACAAAGTTGACTTTTTCCTGCAGTAAAATGGCCGCCATTTTGAAACCGGAAGTCGGACAAAAAATTTTTTTTGCAAAAATGCTCAGGATAGTTAGCTGTATCAGTATACCAATTTTCATTGAAATTGCTCTGGCCATAACTGAGATCTGACAACGGCCGCCATTTTGTAAAACTTTAAAACGGCCGCCATTTTGAAACCGGAAGTCGGACAAAAATTTTGAAAATAGTGGCACACTCAGGGTATCATAAGCTACCTGTATACCAAATTTCGTTTAAATCGGATGACGTTTAAATTTTTAC
>CALYDG010000151.1:0-14582 GCA_944474755.1 Limnoperna fortunei | reverse complement strand
TTAACCATGTTCACAATATGAATTGCTCTTTATTCAATAATTGAGAACTGGAATCCATAAAAGTTTACAAGTTCACACTTATATTCATTTGCTGAGCTTGAGTGTGTGCAGTTTTTTCCTTTCTGTACATTACAAGATTTTTAAAAATCAATCAAAACTGATAAAAAACAGTTCAATGGGAACAACTCCTTATCAGTTCATCAGACAATCTTGACACTGAATACATTTTTGTAGCTCTCATAGAGCTTAACAACAATGCTAACGTTTTCTCTAGTTCTACTAATTTTCTAGATTTTGAGGACCATGTGGCAAATCATAAATTTTGACAATTAAAGCGCAATAACTCCTACAATGAGTCGTCATACAACTTCGACTCAAAGATTTGTATAGCTTTTGATGCTGAAGAAGGTAAGTCTCTTCGGTTTGCCTGTATCTGTTATACTTTTTGAACTGTAAGTTTGACCCACCCCCCCACCCACCCCCCGTTCTATTTTTAGCTGAGGCAGCCATGTTGGTTGGTCTGCAGCCATGATTTGTGCAAACTTGGATAAGGACATTTTACTGATGATATGTGCAAGTTTCAAAGCAATCCCTTCAGTGGTTTTGGAGAAGATGTTTTAAGAAAAGTTAAAAACGATGACGACTACGACAGACACCATGTGATGCCTATAGCTCACCTGACCCTTCGGTTCGGGTCAGGTGTGCTAAAACTAAAGCACTGTATATCCACTTTTGATCCCCTATTTACTTTTACTTTGCCAATGACATGGGTGTATAGTATGAACATTTTTATTTCTACCGATTAACAAGAGGATTAAAAGTTTCAGGTGTGTGACAGACCAGATGTATATATGTATTTGATAATAACTTCAGTTCTTTGACAGTCGGCAATTTTTTGTGGACAAATAAAAGTGATGAAACTTCATTGTAATAACTGGTACATCTCATAATAAAAACAACAGCAAAAATCTGCACTTTTTACTGGCAAAAAAATTGTAATATACATGTCCACTGGAATTGTTTACAGACAGGATTATAAGTGTGTCTTGGGGTCATCATTAATATTCCCAGGCTCTACTCAGTACAAATACTAGAATTTCCATGTAAAGAGAACATTAATGAAAAACATCTAAACAGCCAGTACCCCTGTTATAAAAAATCAGTGACTCACAAGCGGGCTCTCATATGCTGTTTTGATAACAGACCTGTTAACCCATACCAAGTCTAACCAAATAGTGAAAGTTGTTTGGGGAAAATTTTAACAACTAAAAAAATTGAATTTGCATATTTTTGGAAATTCACATACATGTATCAATTTTTCAGAAAAATGATAACTTTATCTATGTAGGATTTCCTTAGAATTCGGATTTGCATGCATTTTTAGAAATTCCAACAGAAATGAGAACATTACAAATAGACAAAAACACAAATAATAAACTCTCAATGATAGCAAAAGAGATGTCACATATTGCTATAATTAATAAAATAGCTAAACCTGTACATGTAACTATGAAAAGTAAAATTTTGCAAAGAAGTGTAAATTATGAAAATTGTTCACTGTGTATTAATCGTGTTTAAATATTTCTTATATACATAATATATTTGTAAACTGACTGTAGTGCATGATTTTATCTAAGTCTATTTTTATATGTGATTGATATTAATTAGAAAACATATAACTAGACAAACTGTGAGCAATGCTCACTAATTGATACCCCAGCTTCCCAATTTTCAAAACATCTCTAATATTAATCTGATCATAATGTTAAATATCTGGTATCCAATGGCACTATGTGACAAAGATTCTGTGGAAGTTTTATTAAATTCCATTCAGTGGTGTAGGGGGATAAGAGATGGGTACCCCCTTAAGTAAATGACAGTTTTGCTATGGGAAACCTCAAATATCATTCCAATCAAAATGTTAAATATCAGTTGCACAATGGGACTACTAGTATGTGACAAAGTTTCATCAAATTTGATTCAGTAGTGTAGGAGGAGTTGCAGATAAGCGAAAATGTAAGATTGACTGAGAGATGGAAGGACAGACAAACAGACAGACACCCTAGCAAAAAAATAGAAACTGTGTACCATTAACTTTGGCCTGATATCACTAGGACAAAGGGAGCTTTACTACCAAAATGAAATTGTGCTGCACCAATGAAAGTGTAGTCCTAATTTCAGCCTACTGTTGCAAAAATCTAAGTTCCAAGATTAATGAAACACATACAATTCTCAATCATTATTCTTCCAAATCTAGAAAAATTGCAGAAGTCTGAAATGGCAGTGTTGCAAAGCATGTAGCTTAAAAAATGGTGAATGGTTTATTTGTTGGAAGAAAGTTTTGGATCTCTCATGTCTGTCGAAAAAGTAGAAACCATCATGTATAAAGTGTGCTAAAAATTACTAAAAGGTTGTCTATAAAATAGGGCATTTAATGGGACATTAAATGATACCCTGTCATGTTTTGTATTTATTATTCATGAACACATTTTTCTGAAGTACAAATCAGCTATAGGAACACAGTCCAACTCAGGACACAATTTTTACATTGACCTTGGAACTATAAAAGTAATTTCAAATTGGCACAACTCAAAAGCTACAAAAGGGATTGTGCTAAAAATTCAACTTGATTTTCATTTTATAGTACTTTACAGCTTTGCAAAGTTTTAACAAAATCTGTTTTTCAAGTAATCTTTGAAAAAAGCCAATTTAGAAACTGTCAACTGTTGACCAAAAAAATTAGCCTAAGCTGAAAGCTACTAGTACAAATTGGATTGAGCTGAAAATTGAACTTGATCTTTATTTTACAGTACTTAACAGCTGTGCAAAGTTTAAACAAAATCTGTTGATGCGTTTTCAAGTTATTATAGATCTGGAAACCACCAACTGATGACAAAAAAAAAATTAATTGGACTAAGTCAAAAACTTCAAATTGGATTGTGCAGAAATTAGAAATTGAACTTCATTTATAGTATTTATAGTATTTAACAGCTATGCAAAGTTTAAATAAAATCTATTGACATGTTTTGAAGTTATCATCTGGAAACGACAGTGGCATGGAGAGACAGATGGAGGGGCAGACAGACAGACAGATGGATGGACAGAAGGACAGACACTCATATCCATAGGGAGGGTATAACATAAACTGCCGCTTTGTATGGCAGGATATAAAATTTGGGAACAAATTCCTCAAACAATTCCACAAAACCCAGTGCACCACATGTGCAATCTTTCTGTAAAATGTTTCAGAGATACGGGTTGAAAACTGTAGGAAAAGTTTATGACATAAAATTGCTACCCTATTTTCCCCGACCACAATCCCCGATTCACCATAAAATCCAGGCATGTACTCCGTGGGACCTATCCAATAAAAGGAAGATTTTTCTTTAGAGATATAATCTTTTGAACACGATTAATTAATTTAAGATGCCTATGCACACATTTTGTACAATTCATTGAAAATGGTGCAGATTTAGTCACAAAAATAACAAATTTGAACCTGTGTTATGTTGACAACCTAATTCTGACAATAATAATTTTTGCAACTGCTATATGCAACAAGTATTTAACAATTAAGTGTCTGAAATATAAAGTACTTAGTCAGATAAATGTAAATCAGACAGAAGGATTTAAATCTGTAATTCACACACCTAATTAAATGTACAAACCACATACCTGAATGCAGCAGATACATTTACAAAAGTTTGTTACAGCTGCAACATTCACAGTATAAATCAATATAAAACTTAGCAAATTCATTGTAATTTACAGGCAAAAGGACTGTACACAAACCTGCACGCAACAACTTGAATGAACTTCTATTTCTTTTTTTTTTTCATGCTGGGCCGGGGACATTGATTTTTATTTGATCAAAAGAAAGTTCCCCCCTCCAATTGTTAACAAATTCATTTTGACTTCAACACAAATGGGAAAATAATATACCCAAAATTGTAATTGTAGGGGGGGGGGGAAATGTAGGAATAATTACTTACTCATATTTGCTTAAATAAGTGATATTTAATTTCCTGTACTAGTACCTTTGAGACAAACTGAAAAGAGGAAGCTTTGGTATTAGCTACAATGTTTTCACATAATTGTCTACTAAAAATTTCAAGACTGGGATTTCAGTTGTTATTTCATGACACAAATCAATGTTACATTTATACATGTAAAATAAACAGCTTCACAAAGAGCCCATGGCAGGCCCAGCTTTAGATAAGGACCAATTAAGAGACATGCATTTCATGGACCCATTATTGTATTAATTGCACTAGTAAGACATACATGTAATCACATATTATCAATATCAACTGACCTAATCCAAAAACTTAAAGGTCTTTACTTGAACGTGAAATCAAGGTCATGATCAGGTGACACCTACTAGACAGTCATGAACTATTCATGATCATCAGCAACAACAAATGTTGTCAGGCATAGTTACAGAGGAACTGCCTTAATCTAAAAAACTTTAACATAGTGGCTAGACCATGAAACTGAGGTCAATGTCAGGTGAAACCTACCAGACCGTCATACACTTTACATCAACAACCTATACACCAAATGTTGTCATCCTATCATGCATGGTTACAGAGGAACTGCCCTAATCCAACAAGTGTGGACACAGAAAAACGTCTCGCCTGCATTCCACATCAGTAACAACTAGACAAAGTCGATCTAGCGATCGCTGATACCCCCGCTTTTGTGAAAATTTCTAACGTTTTTCGTGGATTGTGACCTTGAAATTGGATGGATTTCCACCAAAATCAATAGGCTTCTTACCAACAAAATATACAAGAATATTTTACAGTTTCATTAAAATCCGATGAAAACTTTTTGAGTTATTTTCCGGAAACAACTTTTTGTAAAAATTTCTAATATTTTTCATGGACTGTGACCTTGAAATTTGACAGATTTCCCCCAAAATTGATAGGCTTCTTACCAACCTGATATATAACAATATCTCAAAGTTTCATTCAAATCACATGCAAACTTTTTGAGTTATCATCCGGAAACAACTTTTTTGTAAAAATTTCTAACGTTTTTCGTGGACTGCGACCTTGAAATTTGATGGATTTCCCCCAAAATCAAAAGGCTTTTTACCAACCTGATATATAACAATATCCTAAAGTTTCATTCAAATCGGATGCAAACTGTTTGAGTTATTGTCCGGAAACAACTTTTAGGTTAAAATTTCTAACGTTTTTCGTGGACTGTGACCTTGAAATTTGACAGATTTCCCCCAAAATCGATAGGCTTCTTACCAACCTGATATATGACAATATTCCAAAGTTTCATTCAAATCGGATGTAAACTTTTGAGTTATTTTCCGGAAACAACTTTATAAAATTTCTAACGTTTTCCGTGGACTGTGACCTTGAAATTTGACAGATTTCCCCCAAAATCGATAGGCTTCTTACCAACCTGATATATAACAATATCCCAAAGTTGTAAACTTTTTGAATTATCATCCCGAAACCAAATGTGGACAGACGAACGAACGGACGGACGGACGGACGGACATGAGGACCACTATATACCCCCGACTCTGTTGAGCGGGGGTATAAAAATAAATTTCGTCATAAGCATTACGTAAATAGCATTAAATATCAGCAGCGGCCTGTATACAAAATATTGTCACCATACCATGCATAGTTACAGGGGAACAGCAGTAACCCAAAAACTTTACCGCAGTCGCTGGACCGTGAAATTGAGGTCAAGGTCAGGTGACACCTCCCAGACAGTCATGTACTAGTCATCAGCAACCTATACACCAAATATTGTCATCCTACCATGGGCATTTACAGAGGAACTGTCGTAACCTAAAAACTTTAACGTAGTCGCTGGACCGTGAAATTGAGGTCAAGGTCAGGTGACACCTACCAGACAGTCATGTACTAGTCATCAGCAACTTATATACCAAATATTGTCATCCTACCATGCTTGGTTACAGAGGAACTGTTGTTACCCAAAAACTTTAACGTAGTCGCTGGACTGTGAAATTGAGGTCAAGGTCAGGTGACACCTACCAGACAGTCATGTACTAGTCATCAGCAACCTATATACCAAATATTGTCATCCTACTATGTGTGGTTACAGAGGAACTGTCGTAACCCAAAAACTTTAACGTAGTCGCTGGACCGTGAAATTGAGGTCAAGGTCAGGTTACACCTACCAGACAGTCATGTACTAGTCATCAGCAACCTATATACCAAATATTGTCATCCTACCATGCGTGGTTACAGAGGAACTGTCGTAACCCAAAAACTTTAACGTAGTCGCTGGACCGTGAAATTGAGGTCAAGGTCAGGTGACAGGTGACTGACTGGCAAGTACTCATCCTAAGCTACCTCTGTACCAAATTTGATGGACCTAGGGCTTGGGCTTACAAATATATGAAGCAAGATGTCAAGTGTTTACGTCGCCGCCGCCGCAGGATTCCCATACATGTCTCGCCAGGCGAGAAAAACCTTAACATAGTCGCTGGACCATGAAATTGAGGTCAATGTCAGGTTATATCTACTAGACTGTGATATACTTTTCATCAGCAACCTACCAGGTATATACCAAATATAGTCATCCTAACATGCATGGTTACAGAGGAACTGCCCTAATACACAAACTTTAATTAAGTCGCTAGACCAGGTTACAGGTAACTGCTTAGCAAGTACTTGTCATAAGCTACCAGTGGACCAAATTTGATGGAGCTAGGGCTTAATCTTACAAAGATATGAAGTAAAATGTGTTTACGCTGCCGCCGCGTTTTTCTTCGTATAAACTGCAATATCTTTTCTAGATTTGTAGCGCAGAATACAATCACAAAAGTGAAATAGTTCTTTTTGTGTATGTTTGCTATTGCAAAGTGATTAATTTTGTTTTTTCCCAAATTCTAAAAGGCTGTATTGCTTTTTTACTCATAAAAAACCTCTAAGTTGATCCATAAAGAGTACGGTAATTGAAATGGAAATTTCGCGGAATTTTGACGACGACGACGTCATAAACGAATTACGAAACAATAACGTCTAAAATCAAAATGTGCAGAAACAATAGTAGGATATGTCTTTAACTATTCTTTTTTCATGAGTATATTCAGTAACATATAACACAATACCATAACTGCAAGTACATATACAAGTCTGTTATAGAGGTGTTATTTTGCTGTTTAGGAAGTTCTTATTTCTAAGCTGTCTTTGATAAAAGAACCCAAGGATTTCAGTATTTAAATTTTAAATTATTATCTAAAGATATACAAGTAGAATTCACTACTGTGAACATTCATATAAACATCTATTCAACAAAACACTAATTATTTCAATTTTTGCTGCATCAGATTAAATGTTTCAAAAATCAACTTTAAAATTGTGTAAAAGTTGTTAGATAAAACTCTTCAACCTGTCAACATCAATTTAAATAAAACTTAAATAAATTTACACAACCTACAATGATACCATACTAGACAATGAAGTTTTAACCTTTCTTGTTTTTGTCTGAGAAAAGCAGGTTTTATTTTAACTTTAAAATAAGGATTACAGAAGCTTATTTTGACCACTTTATTGGATACAAAATATTTTTATTGTGTTTAAAAGCATTACTTATTGCAAATAAATGTAGTGCTTTGCATTTCAACTCAAAAGTTATTGCAATTAAATTTAATTTAAATAAGTTTGAGAATAAATGCAATACTTTTGGAGATTAAATGCAAAAAATTTATGTGTTTAAAAACAATAATTTTTGCGATTGAATGCAATAATAATTAAATGCAAATAATTATAGCGATTAATTGCAATTACTGCAATTTAACTCAAAAATATTGTGATTAAACGCAATAATACATTTGCGTCTTATCACAATATTACTGTATTTCATTGCAATATTATTGTATTTCATTGCAATATTATTGTGTTTAATTGGAGTAATATTGTGTTTAATGCAAAGGATAACACCATATTTATAAAGTTTTAATTTATTGACCACTTAAATAAAATAGGTCATTCAGAATGGCTTAATCAAGAAATTAGTTTTTTTAATAAAATATTCCCGTTTCACATACAGATTTCATTTAAAAAAAAATAACCTTTTAAGAATTTTTGTTCTATCTCTGGTGTTTTTGTTGCTTTGTGAAACATTCTTTTTTCATAGCAGGTGGTCACAAGTTTAGGATAAATACCAATAGATCACAAAATGAAGATGACATTAGATCTTTGTAAACATATAAACAAAAAGTTAACATTTAGAAGAATGAAAGACCACATGAATACTCATTTGTTATTACATTTTATGGTTTTAAGTTTTTTTAACATAGAAATACAGTAATTGTTTTTAATTTTATAATGATATTTTTATTTATTCCTTCATCAAGTTCCATTTTAGGATTTTTTGGGCTTGTTTTGTAACTATAAAGTGCAAATATAGTCTTGAAATGTTATACACATGTAGATCTTGTTCAATGGCGGTGTACCTAGAACTTTTCCAAAAAGTTGTGCTGCAATAAGTTGACTAATATAGAATATATGTATTCCATATGAAACATTGTAGGATTACCCCCCTCTCCCAGTTTGTACTACAATCATAGTGCATGATTTTAATTTGAGAACCCCTAAATATGGTTAAATCTGTAAGATTTCAAACACTATCAATGTGTAAATTAATTAAAATAAGATCACTAATGCTGGACTATAAAATACAAGATCATGGTCTTCTTACTTGTAGACACACACATGACCAAATGGACAGATGGACAAACAACAACTAAAATACATGTATATATACCCCCAACTGCATGCATAAACATATCTAGAACCTTTGAACACATTTCTTTTTACTTGAATTCCAACAGTAGCACTAAGTACATATACATGTACTAGTATACTGTAAAGATACACACACAGTATTTCAAAACATGCTTAAATATCTGTCTCTTGTGTTTACTAGTATGTCAAGGGTAACCATAGCAAACAAATCTGAAATATTTTTGAAACAAAATATATAGGTTTAAACTAACTGTGCTTAGCCTCTGTTTTTATGCTGACACCAGGTCATAATTAATAATACAACAAAATTTAAAGACAAGGAGCAGCAGGTCAAATATATCAATATACATGTAGGTCACATGTTACCTGGTAACCTCCCAAAAAAACATGTCAATAAGATTTCAGGAAATGTACATGTGTTCTTTTTAAACATTGACACCTAAGGCTATTACTGCAGGAAAGCAAAACTTCTATTTGCCCCTAGTAGAAATGTTCTGGTCTTCAACATAACTGCATTTGTATGAAACATGTTAAAATTTATATTTTTTAACGTCTATGACCCTTTACCACATCTCCATTGCCATGGTAATCAAAAATTTTAAACATTTATTAAAGTTTACAACTTTATCTTTAGCAGTGTTGAGTATGGTATATAACATGTACTAGTATATAATAGTAAATCCAACAAATTTTTTAAATGAAGATTTTAAGTGTTTTAAGTAACATAAATATATATTAGAAAAAAACTGTTTAAAAAAACTTGAAAGGGAAAGAGTTAAATAGGGAATAACACCATTTTATCAATTGTTAGGCTAAATTATGGTTTGTTTTTTTAATTGGAGAGTAGTGTATTAAATGACAAACCTACCTGTGATTACAAGTGAAGCATGTGAACTGCATATTCTATGAAATAATATGAATCCCTTATGCCTAAAGAAATCATGCAACATGTACAATGTACTTGATCTTGTATGTTTGCTACAATTGTAGCAAGCATACAAGATCATGTACATTGTACATTGTAAAACTAGAGGCTCCCAGGAGCCTGTATCGCTCACCTGAACCTGAAACCAAACAATCCTTTTTTATCCAGCTTTTCTTTGCTATAAGGAATTGCCCAAGACTTCTGCAAAAATCATTAATTCTGACCTTTTAAGGGAAATAACTCCTATAAGGAGGATCTTTTGATGGTTAGAGGGAGAAGGGAGGTTAACTTCAAATTTGCTGTACCTGTTATACTTTTTTAACTATCAGTCGAAAACTCTCTCTACAACCCCCGCCCCCCCCTTTTTTCATTTTTTTCTATTTTAATCCAAGGTACATTGTGTAGCTATGTAGGTAGTCAGGTGTCATGATTTGCACAATTTTGGTAGAGGACATCCTAAAGATGATGTGTGCAATTTTTCAAAGCAGTCCTTTCATTGGTTTAAGAGGAGAAGATTTTTTAAAATCCAGTAAAATTGATTAAAAAAATGTTCAAGGAGAATTATTCCTAAACGGTCCATCAGACAATCTTGACCCTAAAGTCATTTTTGTAGCCCTCATAGTGCAGAACAATTAAGCAATGCTAACTTTTTCTCTAGTTCTAATAATTTTCAAGGTTTTGAGGCAAAAATGGCAAAAATCATCAATTTTGACAATTAAAGGGCAATAACTCCTAAAAGGAGTCATCATACAACTTCAACCCAATGGAGTGTTTCTTAGAGCTTTTGATGCAGATGAAGGCATGTCTCTTCGGTTTTCCTGTATCTGTTACACTTTTTTAAATATAAGCCAAAAACTGTATATTACCCCCCCCATCCTATTTTTAGCCATGGTGGCCATGTTGGTTAATCTGCAGTCATGGTTGGTGCAAACTTGGTTGAAGACATTTGACAGATGATGTGTACAAAGTTTCAAAGCAGTACTTTCAGTTGTTTCAGAGGAGAAGATTTTATAAAAACCAATTAAAACCGATTAAGAAAAAAGTTCAAGGGGAATAACTCTTAATTGGTTAATCAGACAATCTTGACCTTTAAGTCAT
Organism: Limnoperna fortunei; assembly: GCA_944474755.1. Taxonomy (NCBI): domain Eukaryota; kingdom Metazoa; phylum Mollusca; class Bivalvia; order Mytilida; family Modiolidae; genus Limnoperna; species Limnoperna fortunei. The sequence goes on along the minus strand of CALYDG010000151.1, from coordinate 3,812 downwards.
TTTTGTAGCCCTCATAGAGCAGAACAATTAACAGATTTTGAGGCAAAAATGGCAAAAATCATAAATTTTATCAATTAAAGGGCAATAACTCCTTAAAGGAGTCATCATACAACTTTGACCCAATGGAGTGTTTTGTAGAGCTTTAGATGCTGAAGAAGGAAGGTCTCTTCGGTTTTCCTGTATCTGTTATACTTTTTGAACTATAGGCAAAAAAACTGTATTTTGACCCCTCTGTTCTATTTTTAGCCATGGCGGCCATGTTGGTTGGTCTGAGGCCATGATTTGGGCAAACTTGGTAGAGGGCATTTTACTGATGATGTATGCAAAGTTTCAAAGCAATCCCTCCAGTGGTTTTGGAGGAGAAGATTTTTGAAGAAAAGTTAACGACGACGACGACGACGGACACCAAGTGATGGCAATAGCTCACATGACCCTTCGGGTCAGGTGAGTTAAAAAGGGGGGGATCCTCCCTTTCTTTTAAAAAGAGCTCTATTTTCTCGGCTCTTATTAGAGACGAGAACTAGCTGAAGGACACTACATCATGGAATTACTGAATTATAAATAGGTCAACTACAAATATTTGTATAGGTTGAGACATAAACACCATTCCTTGAGTTCTTGTATACATATATATTTCTAACAGTTTGTTATGAACATGCCATGTTTATCTGAGCAGTTTTTAAAGAATATAGATGAAATGTCAATAATTACTCTACATCTTTATTTTTTCAAGTGCAGCTCACATATTTATCAAAGAAAATTGTTAAAATACAATACACTTTGAAAGAACTGAGTTTGAAACCAATTTAAAGTGTTTGTTTATGAAAAAAATACAATTTTTCAGTATGGGCCGTTGTACTTTACTTTTCTTCGTTGTTCACTTCCGGTAATTAAACATATCCGGTAAATAAACAAATGGCGCGTAATCCAGTTGAAAGGCATGAATCCATTGAAATAATGTTAAATACGCATATTGTTTTACGTTTTCATTGGAATTGCACATTTACTGCTAAATTTGTAGTCTAGAGATTAATTATTTGGACTAGATCATATACAAGTATCTTAGAACGGTGAACTTGAGGGAAATAACCGGGCAACATCGATTTCGTTTTTGAGGTGCCGTAGGGCAACTTCAGGTCCCAGTACAGTAGGGCGACAAAGTCGTCCACTTCACCAAGTGTTGAGCCCTGAAAATTAAAGTTTAACAACAACATTTCTCGACTTTGTAACCGAAATTAATTGGGGGTTATTTTGTACAGGGAAAGGAAACAAACTTGAATTGTTATTGATAAGATTAAGATCTATCTTAAATCGATTTGTTTTAGAATTTAAAATAGATTTATGAGTATTTATAGGACAGTTCTGACGATATATACTTTATATATTAAGAAACATTGAAAATAAAAACATTTTATTTTTTGAAGAAAGATTGAGCCAGAGAGGCTTTTTTCATAGAAAATCGGCAAGCCCGAGGTTTCAGTTTTTTAAGCCCCGGGCATCGGGCTTTAGGAATTTTCAACCCCTGGTAACCCAAAAACTTTAACGCAGTCCCTGAACCGTGAAATTGAGGTCAAGGTCAGGTGACACCTCCCAGACAGTCATGTACTAGTCATCAGCAACCTATACACCAAATATTGTCATCCTACCATGCGTAGTTACAGAGGAACTGTCGTAAGCCAAAAACTTTAACGTAGTCGCTGGACCATGAAATTGAGGTCAAGGTCAGGTGACACCTACCAGACAGTCATGTACTAGTCATCAGCAACCTATACACCAAATATTGTCATTCTACCATGCGTAGTTACAGAGGAACTGTCGTAACCCAAAAACTTTAACGTAGTCACTGGACCATGAAATTGAGGTCAAGGTCAGGTGACAGGTGACTGACTGGCAAGTACTCATCATAAGCTACCTCTGGACCAAATTTGATGGACCTAAGGCTTGGGCTTACAAATATATGAAGCAAGATGTCAAGTGTTTACGCCGCCGCCGCTGCCGCAGGATTCTCATACATATGTCTTGCCTCCAGCGACTTTCGTCGCAGGCGAGACAAAAACTGCATCCTTGTCAATTAAGATTAGAATCGAGCACACCCTCCCCATTGAATATTAATTACTTTTACTCAACAACAGTCCATTTCTACCACAATTAATTTAATCTTCCACATCTTCCAGTCTATTACATTGTTTCAATGAAAAGATCTATAAATGGGTAAAAACAATAATTGTAATTCAATTTAATAAAATTTTCTACTAATTTTGTTGACTTTAGTGACAAGAAAGACACAGCTTAAATGTGAGCACTGCAAAATAACCAAATTGATTGTTTTTGTGTATTTGAATGGGGTTTCATGAAAACAGTAAACTGGCAATCCTTGTCAAGTAAGGTTGAAGTCGAGCCTGCCCTGCCCACAATAATACTCAAACCAGCACTCTAATAGACTACATTCATGTGATCAAAATCAGATAACTACATGTGTAATTACCTTAGCCATTGGCTGCCTAGGCCTTCATAATAAGAAGAAATTTACAGCTATTACAGATGTATAGACAACCAACCAAAGAAGATGGGGACTACAGCTGTACAGTAATAAGAGCTCAAATCGTTAGGCATTCTGTAAGATAGGGAGATGTACATACTAGTAGAATCACTAAATTAATTGAAAGTAAATAAAAATAAATTATAAATACAACAATGTACATGTACCAGTCTGATGAGAAAAGTGAACATTATGGAAGTTCATAATAGTTTGGGAACATTAAAAACAATAAAGTCTTGAAATTTTGTTGAAATTAATGATGACAGTTTGAATAGTTTAACAGAAAATGTCAACTAGTGCACAATACAATTTAAATTTCTTGTCTTCAATTCTACCTGCACACTGTACAAATCTGCATTAGTATAAATGTAATATTATGGTTGCTTATCTGAATTTGTTAACCTTAAACTCGATGAGGGGGGTTGCACATTGCAAAATAAATTTTTCCTCATACTGAAATAAAAAATTTTCGACATATTTTAACATTTGGGTTTTTAATTTCCTTCATTTTGTTTTCAGATTTTTCGTTTTTTCTTTTTTTTTTTTTTTTTGGGGGGGGGGGGGAGGGAGGGAGGGTAGAATTAAAATAACAATCAGGATGAAATCCAAGTACACTTTTGTATGAAATGACAAGGATTTTTGGTCCAAATAAAAACATTTTTTTTAAATATGTTAAATAACCACATTAAGACTTTGTAATACAAATTTTAAGCATGGAGTACATACAGGCAAGTTGCGGTAAAGAGAAGCCATGCTTTTTAATGCCTATTCTTATATTATGTCCTTTTGATTATCGCTAACTAATACACGTTCCTTCTTTTAATTTTATTCCATTTTCTTATGGAAAAGTAACCAGCATATACTCATCAGCAGTTTACAATGAATTAGTACAAGTGTATATTATTTCCTTCTATCAGGTATGGAGGAGTCAATTGCAGAGAATCCACCCTTAATAAAAAAAAAGGAACATTAAATGATACATTGCCACACTGCATTGTTTGAATACACTATATTTACATGTACATGAACACATTTTATTGAATTACAGACCACCAACCTACAAGAACAGCTGAGCATGATACCAGTCCACCTCACCTGATCTTATACCTTGACCCTGGACCTATAAAATTGATTTTAAATTGGTTTGCTTATTTGTTTGTTTGAATATTTTAACACCCCTTTTCAGCAATTTTTCATCTATATCATGGCATCAAGTTTTTATTGGGGAAGGAAGCTGGAATATAGAGAAAAGTAAACCCTTGAACATCGGGAG
>CALYDG010000150.1:0-80815 GCA_944474755.1 Limnoperna fortunei | reverse complement strand
TGGGAGGGATCAGAGTCGCGCTGCACCTCCAGTGCGTGCGCGCAGGCCGGTGCAGCAGGGCCGAACCCATTTCCAAGCCTGTTTCCCGTCTGCGGCCACCTCTGGTGGTGCAGCCGAGGTCAGGCACCCTCCCCCCAGACTCCCCGTCTGTGGCCACCTCTGGTGGTTCAGCGGGGGTCAGATCCCTGCCTATACTTGAGTCCTCTCTGCGGCCTCCTCTGGTGGTGCAGCAGGGGCCCAGGTCCCTCCCGCCTGTCTCGCCCGTCTGTGTCGTGATACCTCTGGTGGTGCAGCCCGGCTCAGTGTCTTCCCCGTCTGACTTCCCTGATGTGGCCAATCACGGAGTCAGGCTGGGAGGGATCAGAGTCGCGCTGCGCCTCCAGTGGTGCGCGCAGGCGGTGCAGCAGGGCCGACCCATTTCCAAGCCTGTTTCCCGTCTGCGGCCACCTCTGGTGGTGCAGCCGAGGTCAGGCACCCTCCCCCCAGACTCCCGTCTGTGGCCATCTCTGGTGGTTCAGCGGGGGTCAGATCCCTGCCTATACTTGAGTCCTCTCTGCGGTCTCCTCTGGTGGTGCAGCAGGGGCCCAGGTCCCTGCCCGCCGTGTCTCGCCCGTCTGTGTCGTGATACCTCTGGTGGTGCAGCCCGGCTCAGGGTCTTCCCCGTCTGACTTCCCTGATGTGGCCAATCACGGAGTCAGGCTGGGAGGGATCAGAGTCGCGCTGCACCTCCAGTGGTGCGCGCAGGCGGTGCAGCAGGGCCGACCCATTTCCAAGCCTGTTTCCCGTCTGCGGCCACCTCTGGTGGTGCAGCCGAGGTCAGGCACCCTCCCCCCAGACTCCCGTCTGTGGCCACCTCTGGTGGTTCAGCGGGGGTCAGATCCCTGCCTATACTTGAGTCCTCTCTGCGGCCTCCTCTGGTGGTGCACCAGGGCCCAGGTCCCTCCCCGCCTGTCTCGCCCAGTCTGTGTCGTGATACCTCTGGTGGTGCAGCGCGGCTCAGGGTCTTCCCGTCTGACTTCCCTGATGTGGCCAATCACGGAGTCAGGCTGGGAGGGATCAGAGTCGCGCTGCACCTCCAGTGGTGCGCGGCAGGCGGTGCAGCAGGGCCGACCCATTTCCAAGCCTGTTTCCCGTCTGCGGCCACCTCTTGTGGTGCAGCCGAGGTCAGGCACCCGTCCCCCCAGACTCCCGTCTGTGGCCACCTCTGGTGGTTCAGCGGGGGTCAGATCCCTGCCTATACTTGAGTCCTCTCTTCGGCCTCCTCTGGTGGTGCAGCAGGGGCCCAGGTCCCTCCCCGCCTGTCTCGCCCGTCTGTGTCGTGATACCTCTGGTGGTGCAGCCCGCTCAGGGTCTTCCCGTCTGACTTCCCTGATGTGGCCAATCACGGAGTCAGGCTGGGAGGGATCAGAGTCGCGCTGCACCTCCAGTGGTGCGCGCAGGCGGTGCAGCAGGGCCGACCCATTTCCAAGCCTGTTTCCTTCTGCGGCCACCTCTGGTGGTGCAGCCGAGGTCAGGCACCCTCCCCCCAGACTCCCGTCTGTGGCCACCTCTGTGGTTCAGCGGGGGTCAGATCCCTGCCTATACTTGAGTCCTCTCTGCGGCCTCCTCTGGTGGTGCAGCAGGGGCCCAGGTCCCTCCCCGCCTGTCTCGCCCGTCTGTGTCGTGATACCTCTGGTGGTGCAGCCCGGCTCAGGGTCTTCCCCGTCTGACTTCCCTGATGTGGCCAATCACGGAGTCAGGCTGGGAGGGATCAGAGTCGCGCTGCACCTCCAGTGGTGCGCGCAGGCGGTGCAGCAGGGCCGACCCATTTCCAAGCCTGTTTCCCGTCTGCGGGCCACCTCTGGTGGTGCAGCCGAGGTCAGGCACCCTCCCCCAGACTCCCGTCTGTGGCCACCTCTGGTGGTTCAGCGGGGGTCAGATCCCTGCCTATACTTGAGTCCTCTCTGCGGCCTCCTCTGGTGGTGCAGCAGGGGCCCAGGTCCCTCCCCGCCTGTCTCGCCCGTCTGTGTCGTGATACCTCTGGTGGTGCAGCCCGGCTCAGGGTCTTCCCCGTCTGACTTCCTGATGTGGCCAATCACGGAGTCAGGCTGGGAGGGATCAGAGTCGCGCTGCACCTCCAGTGGTGCGCGCAGGCGGTGCAGCAGGGCCGACCCATTTCCAAGCCTGTTTCCCGTCTGCGGCCACCTCTGGTGGTGCAGCCGAGGTCAGGCACCCTCCCCCCAGACTCCCGTCTGTGGCCACCTCTGGTGGTTCAGCGGGGGTCAGATCCCTGCCTATACTTGAGTCCTCTCTGCGGCCTCCTCTGGTGGTGCAGCAGGGGCCCAGGTCCCTCCCCGCCTGTCTCGCCCGTCTGTGTCGTGATACCTCTGGTGGTGCAGCCCGGCTCAGGGTCTTCCCCGTCTGACTTCCCTGATGTGGCCAATCACGGAGTCAGGCTGGGAGGGATCAGAGTCGCGCTGCACCTCCAGTGGTGCGCGCAGGCGGTGCAGCAGGGCCGACCCATTTCCAAGCCTGTTTCCCGTCTGCGGCCACCTCTGGTGGTGCAGCCGAGGTCAGGCACCCTCCCCCCAGACTCCCGTCTGTGGCCATGCCTCTGGTGGTTCAGCGGGGGTCAGATCCCTGCCTATACTTGAGTCCTCTCTGCGGCCTCCTCTGGTGGTGCAGCAGGGGCCCAGGTCCCTCCCCGCCTGTCTCGCCCGTCTGTGTCGTGATACCTCTGGTGGTGCAGCCCGGCTCAGGGTCTTCCCCGTCTGACTTCCCTGATGTGGCCAATCACGGAGTCAGGCTGGGAGGGATCAGAGCTCGCGCTGCACCTCCAGTGGTGCGCGCAGGCGGTGCAGCAGGGCCGACCCATTTCCAAGCCTGTTTCCCGTCTGCGGCCACCTCTGGTGGTGCAGCCGAGGTCAGGCACCCTCCCCCAGACTCCCGTCTGTGGCCACCTCTGGTGGTTCAGCGGGGGTCAGATCCCTGCCTATACTTGAGTCCTCTCTGCGGCCTCCTCTGGTGGTGCAGCAGGGGCCCAGGTCCCTCCCCGCCTGTCTCGCCCGTCTGTGTCGTGATACCTCTGGTGGTGCAGCCCGGCTCAGGGTCTTCCCCGTCTGACTTCCCTGATGTGGCCAATCACGGAGTCAGGCTGGGAGGGATCAGAGTCGCGCTGCACCTCCAGTGGTGCGCGCAGGCGGTGCAGCAGGGCCGACCCATTTCCAAGCCTGTTTCCCGTCTGCGGCCACCTCTGGTGGTGCAGCCGAGGTCAGGCACCCTCCCCCCAGACTCCCGTCTGTGGCCACCTCTGGTGGTTCAGCGGGGGTCAGATCCCTGCCTATACTTGAGTCCTCTCTGCGGCCTCCTCTGGTGGTGCAGCAGGGGCCCAGGTCCCTCCCCGCCTTGTCTCGCCCGTCTGTGTCGTGATACCTCTGGTGGTGCAGCCCGGCTCAGGGTCTTCCCCGTCTGACTTCCCTGATGTGGCCAATCACGGAGTCAGGCTGGGAGGGATCAGAGTCGCGCTGCACCTCCAGTGGTGCGCGCAGGCGGTGCAGCAGGGCCGACCCATTTCCAAGCCTGTTTCCCGTCTGCGGCCACCTCTGGTGGTGCAGCCGAGGTCAGGCACCCTCCCCCCAGACTCCCGTCTGTGGCCACCTCTGGTGGTTCAGCGGGGGTCAGATCCCTGCCTATACTTGAGTCCCTCTCTGCGGCCTCCTCTGGTGGTGCAGCAGGGGGCCCAGGTCCCTCCCCGCCTTGTCTCGCCCGTCTGTGTCGTGATACCTCTGGTGGTGCAGCCCGGCTCAGGGTCTTCCCCGTCTGACTTCCCTGATGTGGCCAATCACGGAGTCAGGCTGGGAGGGATCAGAGTCGCGCTGCACCTCCAGTGGTGCGCGCAGGCGGTGCAGCAGGGCCGACCCATTTCCAAGCCTGTTTCCCGTCTGCGGCCACCTCTGGTGGTGCAGCCGAGGTCAGGCACCCTCCCCCCAGACTCCCGTCTGTGGCCACCTCTGGTGGTTCAGCGGGGGTCAGATCCCTGCCTATACTTGAGTCCTCTCTGCGGCCTCCTCTGGTGGTGCAGCAGGGGCCCAGGTCCCTCCCCGCCTGTCTCGCCCGTCTGTGTCGTGATACCTCTGGTGGTGCAGCCCGGCTCAGGGTCTTCCCCGTCTGACTTCCCTGATGTGGCCAATCACGGAGTCAGGCTGGGAGGGATCAGAGTCGCGCTGCACCTCCAGTGGTGCGCGCAGGCGGTTGCAGCAGGGCCGACCCATTTCCAAGCCTGTTTCCCGTCTGCGGCCACCTCTGGTGGTGCAGCCGAGGTCAGGCACCCCTCCCCCCAGACTCCCGTCTGTGGCCACCTCTGGTGGTTCAGCGGGGGTCAGATCCCTGCCTATACTTGAGTCCTCTCTGCGGCCTCCTCTGGTGGTGCAGCAGGGGCCCAGGTCCCTCCCCGCCTGTCTCGCCCGTGTGTGTCGTGATACCTCTGGTGGTGCAGCCCGGCTCAGGGTCTTCCCCGTCTGACTTCCCTGATGTGGCCAATCACGGAGTCAGGCTGGGAGGGATCAGAGTCGCGCTGCACCTCCAGTGGTGCGCGCAGGCGTGCAGCAGGGCCGACCCATTTCCAAGCCTGTTTCCCGTCTGCGGCCACCTCTGGTGGTGCAGCCGAGGTCAGGCACCCTCCCCCCAGACTCCCGTCTGTGGCCACCTCTGGTGGTTCAGCGGGGGTCAGATCCCTGCCTATACTTGAGTCCTCTCTGCGGCCTCCTCTGGGTGGTGCAGCAGGGGCCCAGGTCCCTCCCCGCCTGTCTCGCCCGTCTGTGTCGTGATACCTCTGGTGGTGCAGCCCGGCTCAGGGTCTTCCCCGTCTGACTTCCCTGATGTGGCCAATCACGGAGTCAGGCTGGGAGGGATCAGAGTCGCGCTGCACCTCCAGTGGTGCGCGCAGGCGGTGCAGCAGGGCCGACCCATTTCCAAGCCTGTTTCCCGTCTGCGGCCACCTCTGGTGGTGCAGGCCGAGGTCAGGCACCCTCCCCCCAGACTCCCGTCTGTGGCCACCTCTGGTGGTTCAGCGGGGGTCAGATCCCTGCCTATACTTGAGTCCTCTCTGCGGCCTCCTCTGGTGGTGCATCAGGGGCCCAGGTCCCTCCCCGCTTGTCTCGCCCGTCTGGTCGTGATACCTCTGGTGGTGCAGCCCGGCTCAGGGTCTTCCCCGTCTGACTTCCCTGATGTGGCCAATCACGGAGTCAGGCTGGGAGGGATCAGAGTCGCGCTGCACCTCCAGTGGTGCGCGCAGGCGTGCAGCAGGGCCGACCCATTTCCAAGCCTGTTTCCCGTCTGCGGCCACCTCTGGTGGTGCAGCCGAGGTCAGGCACCCTCCCCCCAGACTCCCGTCTGTGGCCACCTCTGGTGGTTCAGCGGGGGTCAGATCCCTGCCTATACTTGAGTCCTCTCTGCGGCCTCCTCTGGTGGTGCAGCAGGGGCCCAGGTCCCTCCCCGCCTGTCTCGCCCGTCTGTGTCGTGATACCTCTGGTGGTGCAGCCCGGCTCAGGGTCTTCCCCGTCTGACTTCCCTGATGTGGCCAATCACGGAGTCAGGCTGGGAGGGATCAGAGTCGCGCTGCACCTCCAGTGGTGCGCGCAGGCGGTTGCAGCAGGGCCGACCCATTTCCAAGCCTGTTTCCCGTCTGCGGCCACCTCTGGTGGTGCAGCCGAGGTCAGGCACCCTCCCCCCAGACTCCCGTCTGTGGCCACCTCTGGTGGTTCAGCGGGGGTCAGATCCCTGCCTATACTTGAGTCCTCTCTTCGGCCTCCTCTGGTGGTGCAGCAGGGGCCCAGGTCCCTCCCCGCCTGTCTCGCCGCAGTCTGTGTCGTGATACCTCTGGTGGTGCAGCCCGGCTCAGGGTCTTCCCCGTCTGACTTCCCTGATGTGGCCAATCACGGAGTCAGGCTGGGAGGGATCAGAGTCGCGCTGCACCTCCAGTGGTGCGCGCAGGCGGTGCAGCAGGGCCGACCCATTTCCAAGCCTGTTTCCCGTCTGCGGCCACCTCTGGTGGTGCAGCCGAGGTCAGGCACCCTCCCCCCAGACTCCCGTCTGTGGCCACCTCTGGTGGTTCAGCGGGGGTCAGATCCCTGCCTATACTTGAGTCCTCTCTGCGGCCTCCTCTGGTGGTGCAGCAGGGGCCCAGGTCCCTCCCCGCCTGTCTCGCCCGTCTGTGTCGTGATACCTCTGGTGGTGCAGCCCGGCTCAGGGTCTTCCCCGTCTGACTTCCCTGATGTGGCCAATCACGGAGTCAGGCTGGGAGGGATCAGAGTCGCGCTGCACCTCCAGTGGTGCGCGCAGGCGGTGCAGCAGGGCCGACCCATTTCCAAGCCTGTTTCCCGTCTGCGGCCACCTCTGGTGGTGCAGCCGAGGTCAGGCACCCTCCCCCAGACTCCCGTCTGTGGCCACCTCTGGTGGTTCAGCGGGGGTCAGATCCCTGCCTATACTTGAGTCCTCTCTGCGGCCTCCTCTGGTGGTGCAGCAGGGGCCCAGGTCCCTCCCCGCCTGTCTCGCCCGTCTGTGTCGTGATACCTCTGGTGGTGCAGCCCGGCTCAGTGTCTTCCCCGTCTGACTTCCCTGATGTGGCCAATCACGGAGTCAGGCTGGGAGGGATCAGAGTCGCGCTGCACCTCCAGTGGTGCGCGCAGGCGGTGCAGCAGGGCCGACCCATTTCCAAGCCTGTTTCCCGTCTGCGGCCACCTCTGGTGGTGCAACCGAGGTCAGGCACCCTCCCCCAGACTCCCGTCTGTGGCCACCTCTGGTGGTTCAGCGGGGGTCAGATCCCTGCCTATACTTGAGTCCTCTCTGCGGCCTCCTCTGGTGGTGCAGCAGGGGCCCAGGTCCCTCCCCGCCTGTCTCGCCCGTCTGTGTCGTGATACCTCTGGTGGTGCAGCCCGGCTCAGTGTCTTCCCCGTCTGACTTCCCTGATGTGGCCAATCACGGAGTCAGGCTGGGAGGGATCAGAGTCGCGCTGCACCTCCAGTGGTGCGCGCAGGCGGTGCAGCAGGGCCGACCCATTTCCAAGCCTGTTTCCCGTCTGCGGCCACCTCTGGTGGTGCAGCCGAGGTCAGGCACCCTCCCCCCAGACTCCCGTCTGTGTCCACCTCTGGTGGTTCAGCGGGGGTCAGATCCCTGCCTATACTTGAGTCCTCTCTGCGGCCTCCTCTGGTGGTGCAGCAGGGGCCCAGGTCCCTCCCCGCCTGTCTCGCCCGTCTGTGTCGTGGTACCTCTGGTGGTGCAGCCCGGCTCAGGGTCTTCCCCGTCTGACTTCCCTGATGTGGCCAATCACGGAGTCAGGCTGGGAGGGATCAGAGTCGCGCTGCACCTCCAGTGGTGCGCGCAGGCGGTGCAGCAGGGCCGACCCATTTCCAAGCCTGTTTCCCGTCTGCGGCCACCTCTGGTGGTGCAGCCGAGGTCAGGCACCCTCCCCCCAGACTCCCGTCTGTGGCCACCTCTGGTGGTTCAGCGGGGGTCAGATCCCTGCCTATACTTGAGTCCTCTCTGCGGCCTCCTCTGGTGGTGCAGCAGGGGCCCAGGTCCCTCCCCGCCTGTCTCGCCCGTCTGTGTCGTGATACCTCTGGTGGTGCAGCCGGCTCAGTGTCTTCCCCGTCTGACTTCCCTGATGTGGCCAATCACGGAGTCAGGCTGGGAGGGATCAGAGTCGCGCTGCACCTCCAGTGGTGCGCGCAGGCGGTGCAGCAGGGCCGACCCATTTCCAAGCCTGTTTCCCGTCTGCGGCCACCTCTGGTGGTGCAGCCGAGGTCAGGCACCCTCCCCCCAGACTCCCGTCTGTGGCCACCTCTGGTGGTTCAGCGGGGGTCAGATCCCTGCCTATACTTGAGTCCTCTCTGCGGCCTCCTCTGGTGGTGCAGCAGGGGCCCAGGTCCCTCCCCGCCTGTCTCGCCCGTCTGTGTCGTGATACCTCTGGTGGTGCAGCCCGGCTCAGGGTCTTCCCCGTCTGACTTCCCTGATGTGGCCAATCACGGAGTCAGGCTGGGAGGGATCAGAGTCGCGCTGCACCTCCAGTGGTGCGCGCAGGCGGTGCAGCAGGGCCGACCCCATTTCCAAGCCTGTTTCCCCTCAGCGGCCCCCACAGGTGGTGCAGCCGAGGTCAGGCACCCTCCCCCCAGACTCCCGTCTGTGGCCACCTCTGGTGGTTCAGCGGGGGTCAGATCCCTGCCTATACTTGAGTCCTCTCTGCGGCCTCCTCTGGTGGTGCAGCAGGGGCCCAGGTCCCTCCCCGCCTGTCTCGCCCGTCTGTGTCGTGATACCTCTGGTGGTGCAGCCCGGCTCAGGGTCTTCCCCGTCTGACTTCCCCTGATGTGGCCAATCACGGAGTCAGGCTGGGAGGGATCAGAGTCGCGCTGCACCTCCAGTGGTGCGCGCAGGCGGTGCAGCAGGGCCGACCCATTTCCAAGCCTGTTTCCCGTCTGCGGCCACCTCTGGTGGTGCAGCCGAGGTCAGGCACCCTCCCCCCAGACTCCCGTCTGTGGCCATGCACCTCTGGTGGTTCAGCGGGGGTCAGATCCCTGCCTATACTTGAGTCCTCTCTGCGGCCTCCTCTGGTGGTGCAGCAGGGGCCCAGGTCCCTCCCCGCCTGTCTCGCCCGTCTGTGTCGTGATACCTCTGGTGGTGCAGCCCGGCTCAGGGTCTTCCCCGTCTGACTTCCCTGATGTGGCCAATCACGGAGTCAGGCTGGGAGGGATCAGAGTCGCGCTGCACCTCCAGTGGTGCGCGCAGGCGGTGCAGCAGGGCCGACCCATTTCCAAGCCTGTTTCCCGTCTGCGGCCACCTCTGGTGGTGCAGCCGAGGTCAGGCTCCCTCCCCCAGACTCCCGTCTGTGGCCACCTCTGGTGGTTCAGCGGGGGTCAGATCCCTGCCTATACTTGAGTCCTCTCTGCGGCCTCCTCTGGTGGTGCAGCAGGGGCCCAGGTCCCTCCCCGCCTGTCTCGCCCGTCTGTGTCGTGATACCTCTGGTGGTGCAGCCCGGCTCAGGGTCTTCCCCGTCTGACTTCCCTGATGTGGCCAATCACGGAGTCAGGCTGGGAGGGATCAGAGTCGCGCTGCACCTCCAGTGGTGCGCGCAGGCGGTGCAGCAGGGCCGACCCAATTACAAGCCTGTTTCCCGTCTGCGGCCACCTCTGGTGGTGCAGCCGAGGTCAGGCACCCACCCCCCAGACTCCCGTCTGTGGCCACCTCTGGTGGTTCAGCGGGGGTCAGATCCCTGCCTATACTTGAGTCCTCTCTGCGGCCTCCTCTGGTGGTGCATCAGGGGCCCAGGTCCCTCCCCGCTTGTCTCGCCCGTCTGTGTCGTGATACCTCTGGTGGTGCAGCCCGGCTCAGGGTCTTCCCCGTCTGACTTCCCTGATGTGGCCAATCACGGAGTCAGGCTGGGAGGGATCAGAGTCGCGCTGCACCTCCAGTGGTGCGCGCAGGCGGTGCAGCAGGGCCGACCCATTTCCAAGCCTGTTTCCCGTCTGCGGCCACCTCTGGTGGTGCAGCCGAGGTCAGGCACCCTCCCCCCAGACTCCCGTCTGTGGCCACCTCTGGTGGTTCAGCGGGGGTCAGATCCCTGCCTATACTTGAGTCCTCTCTGCGGCCTCCTCTGGTGGTGCAGCAGGGGCCCAGTTCCCTCCCCGCCTGTCTCGCCCGTCTGTGTCGTGATACCTCTGGTGGTGCAGCCCGGCTCAGGGTCTTCCCCGTCTGACTTCCCTGATGTGGCCAATCACGGAGTCAGGCTGGGAGGGATCAGAGTCGCGCTGCACCTCCAGTGGTGCGCGCAAGGCGGTGCAGCAGGGCCGACCCATTTCCAAGCCTGTTTCCCGTCTGCGGCCACCTCTGGTGGTGCAGCCGAGGTCAGGCACCCTCCCCCCAGACTCCCGTCTGTGGCCACCTCTGGTGGTTCAGCGGGGGTCAGATCCCTGCCTATACTTGAGTCCTCTCTTCGGCCTCCTCTGGTGGTGCAGCAGGGGCCCAGGTCCCTCCCCGCCTGTCTCGCCCGTCTGTGTCGTGATACCTCTGGTGGTGCAGCCCGGCTCAGGGTCTTCCCCGTCTGACTTCCCTGATGTGGCCAATCACGGAGTCAGGCTGTTAGGGATCAGAGTCGCGCTGCACCTCCAGTGGTGCGCGCAGGCGGTGCAGCAGGGCCGACCCATTTCCAAGCCTGTTTCCCGTCTGCGGCCACCTCTGGTGGTGCAGCCGAGGTCAGGCACCCTCCCCCCAGACTCCCGTCTGTGGCCACCTCTGGTGGTTCAGCGGGGGTCAGATCCCTGCCTATACTTGAGTCCTCTCTGCGGCCTCCTCTGGTGGTGCAGCAGGGGCCCAGGTCCCTCCCCGCCTGTCTCGCCCGTCTGTGTCGTGATACCTCTGGTGGTGCAGCCCGGCTCAGGGTCTTCCCCGTCTGACTTCCTGATGTGGCCAATCACGGAGTCAGGCTGGGAGGGATCAGAGTCGCGCTGCACCTCCAGTGGTGCGCGCAGGCGGTGCAGCAGGGCCGACCCCATTTCCAAGCCTGTTTCCCGTCTGCGGCCACCTCTGGTGGTGCAGCCGAGGTCAGGCACCCTCCCCCCAGACTCCCGTCTGTGGCCACCTCTGGTGGTTCAGCGGGGGTCAGATCCCTGCCTATACTTGAGTCCTCTCTGCGGCCTCCTCTGGTGGTGCAGCAGGGGCCCAGGTCCCTCCCCGCCTGTCTCGCCCGTCTGTGTCGTGATACCTCTGGTGGTGCAGCCCGGCTCAGGGTCTTCCCCGTCTGACTTCCCTGATGTGGCCAATCACGGAGTCAGGCTGGGAGGGATCAGAGTCGCGCTGCACCTCCAGTGGTGCGCGCAGGCGGTGCAGCAGGGCCGACCCATTTCCAAGCCTGTTTCCCGTCTGCAGCCACCTCTGGTGGTGCAGCCGAGGTCAGGCACCCTCCCCCCAGACTCCCGTCTGTGGCCACCTCTGGTGGTTCAGCGGGGGTCAGAGCCCTGCCTATACTTGAGTCCTCTCTGCGGCCTCCTCTGGTGGTGCATCAGGGGCCCAGGTCCCTCCCCGCTTGTCTCGCCCGTCTGTGTCGTGATACCTCTGGTGGTGCAGCCCGGCTCAGGGTCTTCCCCGTCTGACTTCCCTGATGTGGCCAATCACGGAGTCAGGCTGGGAGGGATCAGAGTCGCGCTGCACCTCCAGTGGTGCGCGCAGGCGGTGCAGGGCCGACCCATTTACAAGCCTGTTTCCCGTCTGCGGCCACCTCTGGTGGTGCAGCCGAGGTCAGGCACCCTCCCCCCCAGACTCCCGTCTGTGGCCACCTCTGGTGGTTCAGCGGGGGTCAGATCCCTGCCTATACTTGAGTCCTCTCTGCGGCCTCCTCTGGTGGTGCAGCAGGGGCCCAGGTCCCTCCCCGCCTGTCTCGCCCGTCTGTGTCGTGATACCTCTGGTGGTGCAGCCCGGCTCAGGGTCTTCCCCGTCTGACTTCCCTGATGTGGCCAATCACGGAGTCAGGCTGGGAGGGATCAGAGTCGCGCTGCACCTCCAGTGGTGCGCGCAGGCGGTGCAGCAGGGCCGACCCATTTCCAAGCCTGTTTCCCGTCTGCGGCCACCTCTGGTGGTGCAGCCGAGGTCAGGCACCCTCCCCCCAGACTCCCGTCTGTGGCCACCTCTGGTGGTTCAGCGGGGGTCAGATCCCTGCCTATACTTGAGTCCTCTCTTCGGCCTCCTCTGGTGGTGCAGCAGGGGCCCAGGTCCCTCCCCGCCTGTCTCGCCCGTCTGTGTCGTGATACCTCTGGTGGTGCAGCCCGGCTCAGGGTCTTCCCCGTCTGACTTCCCTGATGTGGCCAATCACGGAGTCAGGCTGGGAGGGATCAGAGTCGCGCTGCACCTCCAGTGGTGCGCGCAGGCGGTGCAGCAGGGCCGACCCATTTCCAAGCCTGTTTCCCGTCTGCGGCCACCTCTGGTGGTGCAGCCGAGGTCAGGCACCCTCCCCCCAGACTCCCGTCTGTGGCCACCTCTGGTGGTTCAGCGGGGGTCAGATCCCTGCCTATACTTGAGTCCTCTCTGCGGCCTCCTCTGGTGGTGCAGCAGGGGCCCAGGTCCCTCCCCGCCTGTCTCGCCCGTCTGTGTCGTGATACCTCTGGTGGTGCAGCCCGGCTCAGGTTCTTCCCCGTCTGACTTCCCTGATGTGGCCAATCACGGAGTCAGGCTGGGAGGGATCAGAGTCGCGCTGCACCTCCAGTGGTGCGCGCAGGCGGTGCAGCAGGGCCGACCCATTTCCAAGCCTGTTTCCCGTCTGCGGCCACCTCTGGTGGTGCAGCCGAGGTCAGGCACCCTCCCCCCAGACTCCCGTCTGTGGCCACCTCTGGTGGTTCAGCGGGGGTCAGATCCCTGCCTATACTTGAGTCCTCTCTGCGGCCTCCTCTGGTGGTGCAGCAGGGGCCCAGGTCCCTCCCCGCCTGTCTCGCCCGTCTGTGTCGTGATACCTCTGGTGGTGCAGCCCGGCTCAGGGTCTTCCCCGTCTGACTTCCCTGATGTGGCCAATCACGGAGTCAGGCTGGGAGGGATCAGAGTCGCGCTGCACCTCCAGTGGTGCGCGCAGGCGGTGCAGCAGGGCCGACCCATTTCCAAGCCTGTTTCCCGTCTGCGGCCACCTCTGGTGGTGCAGCCGAGGTCAGGCACCCTCCCCCCAGACTCCCGTCTGTGGCCACCTCTGGTGGTTCAGCGGGGGTCAGATCCCTGCCTATACTTGAGTCCTCTCTGCGGCCTCCTCTGGTGGTGCAGCAGGGGCCCAGGTCCCTCCCCGCCTGTCTCGCCCGTCTGTGTCGTGATACCTCTGGTGGTGCAGCCCGGCTCAGGGTCTTCCCCGTCTGACTTCCCTGATGTGGCCAATCACGGAGTCAGGCTGGGAGGGATCAGAGTCGCGCTGCACCTCCAGTGGTGCGCGCAGGCGGTGCAGCAGGGCCGACCCATTTCCAAGCCTGTTTCCCGTCTGCGGCCACCTCTGGTGGTGCAGCCGAGGTCAGGCACCCTCCCCCCAGACTCCCGTCTGTGGCCACCTCTGGTGGTTCAGCGGGGGTCAGATCCCTGCCTATACTTGAGTCCTCTCTGCGGCCTCCTCTGGTGGTGCAGCAGGGGCCCAGGTCCCTCCCCGCCTGTCTCGCCCGTCTGTGTCGTGATACCTCTGGTGGTGCAGCCCGGCTCAGGGTCTTCCCTGTCAGACTTCCCTGATGTGGCCAATCACGGAGTCAGGCTGGGAGGGATCAGAGTCGCGCTGCACCTCCAGTGGTGCGCGCAGGCGGTGCAGCAGGGCCGACCCATTTCCAAGCCTGTTTCCCGTCTGAGGCCACCTCTGGTGGTGCAGCCGAGGTCAGGCACCCTCCCCCCAGACTCCCGTCTGTGGCCACCTCTGGTGGTTCAGCGGGGGTCAGATCCCTGCCTATACTTGAGTCCTCTCTGCGGCCTCCTCTGGTGGTGCAGCAGGGGCCCAGGTCCCTCCCCGCCTTTCTCGCCCGTCTGTGTCGTGATACCTCTGGTGGTGCAGCCCGGCTCAGTGTCTTCCCCGTCTGACTTCCCTGATGTGGCCAATCACGGAGTCAGGCTGGGAGGGATCAGAGTCGCGCTGCACCTCCAGTGGTGCGCGCAGGCGGTGCAGCAGGGCCGACCCATTTCCAAGCCTGTTTCCCGTCTGCGGCCACCTCTGGTGGTGCAGCCGAGGTCAGGCACCCTCCCCCAGACTCCCGTCTGTGGCCACCTCTGGTGGTTCAGCGGGGGTCAGATCCCTGCCTATACTTGAGTCCTCTCTGCGGCCTCCTCTGGTGGTGCAGCAGGGGCCCAGGTCCCTCCCCGCCTGTCTCGCCCGTCTGTGTCGTGATACCTCTGGTGGTGCAGCCCGGCTCAGTGTCTTCCCCGTCTGACTTCCCTGATGTGGCCAATCACGGAGTCAGGCTGGGAGGGATCAGAGTCGCGCTGCACCTCCAGTGGTGCGCGCAGGCGGTGCAGCAGGGCCGACCCATTTCCAAGCCTGTTTCCCGTCTGCGGCCACCTCTGGTGGTGCAACCGAGGTCAGGCACCCTCCCCCAGACTCCCGTCTGTGGCCACCTCTGGTGGTTCAGCGGGGGTCAGATCCCTGCCTATACTTGAGTCCTCTCTGCGGCCTCCTCTGGTGGTGCAGCAGGGGCCCAGGTCCCTCCCCGCCTGTCTCGCCCGTCTGTGTCGTGATACCTCTGGTGGTGCAGCCCGGCTCAGTGTCTTCCCCGTCTGACTTCCCTGATGTGGCCAATCACGGAGTCAGGCTGGGAGGGATCAGAGTCGCGCTGCACCTCCAGTGGTGCGCGCAGGCGGTGCAGCAGGGCCGACCCATTTCCAAGCCTGTTTCCCGTCTGCGGCCACCTCTGGTGGTGCAGCCGAGGTCAGGCACCCTCCCCCCAGACTCCCGTCTGTGTCCACCTCTGGTGGTTCAGCGGGGGTCAGATCCCTGCCTATACTTGAGTCCTCTCTGCGGCCTCCTCTGGTGGTGCAGCAGGGGCCCAGGTCCCTCCCCGCCTGTCTCGCCCGTCTGTGTCGTGGTACCTCTGGTGGTGCAGCCCGGCTCAGGGTCTTCCCCGTCTGACTTCCCTGATGTGGCCAATCACGGAGTCAGGCTGGGAGGGATCAGAGTCGCGCTGCACCTCCAGTGGTGCGCGCAGGCGGTGCAGCAGGGCCGACCCATTTCCAAGCCTGTTTCCCGTCTGCGGCCACCTCTGGTGGTGCAGCCGAGGTCAGGCACCCTCCCCCCAGACTCCCGTCTGTGGCCACCTCTGGTGGTTCAGCGGGGGTCAGATCCCTGCCTATACTTGAGTCCTCTCTGCGGCCTCCTCTGGTGGTGCAGCAGGGGCCCAGGTCCCTCCCCGCCTGTCTCGCCCGTCTGTGTCGTGATACCTCTGGTGGTGCAGCCCGGCTCAGTGTCTTCCCCGTCTGACTTCCCTGATGTGGCCAATCACGGAGTCAGGCTGGGAGGGATCAGAGTCGCGCTGCACCTCCAGTGGTGCGCGCAGGCGGTGCAGCAGGGCCGACCCATTTCCAAGCCTGTTTCCCGTCTGCGGCCACCTCTGGTGGTGCAGCCGAGGTCAGGCACCCTCCCCCCAGACTCCCGTCTGTGGCCACCTCTGGTGGTTCAGCGGGGGTCAGATCCCTGCCTATACTTGAGTCCTCTCTGCGGCCTCCTCTGGTGGTGCAGCAGGGGCCCAGGTCCCTCCCCGCCTGTCTCGCCCGTCTGTGTCGTGATACCTCTGGTGGTGCAGCCCGGCTCAGGGTCTTCCCCGTCTGACTTCCCTGATGTGGCCAATCACGGAGTCAGGCTGGGAGGGATCAGAGTCGCGCTGCACCTCCAGTGGTGCGCGCAGGCGGTGCAGCAGGGCCGACCCATTTCCAAGCCTGTTTCCCGTCTGCGGCCACCTCTGGTGGTGCAGCCGAGGTCAGGCACCCTCCCCCCAGACTCCCGTCTGTGGCCACCTCTGGTGGTTCAGCGGGGGTCAGATCCCTGCCTATACTTGAGTCCTCTCTGCGGCCTCCTCTGGTGGTGCAGCAGGGGCCCAGGTCCCTCCCCGCCTGTCTCGCCCGTCTGTGTCGTGATACCTCTGGTGGTGCAGCCCGGCTCAGTGTCTTCCCCGTCTGACTTCCCTGATGTGGCCAATCACGGAGTCAGCCTGGGAGGGATCAGAGTCGCGCTGCACCTCCAGTGGTGCACGCAGGCGGTGCAGCAGGGCCGACCCATTTCCAAGCCTGTTTCCCGTCTGCGGCCACCTCTGGTGGTGCAGCCGAGGTCAGGCACCCTCCCCCCAGACTCCCGTCTGTGGCCACCTCTGGTGGTTCAGCGGGGGTCAGATCCCTGCCTATACTTGAGTCCTCTCTGCGGCCTCCTCTGGTGGTGCAGCAGGGGCCCAGGTCCCTCCCCGCCTGTCTCGCCCGTCTGTGTCGTGATACCTCTGGTGGTGCAGCCCGGCTCAGTGTCTTCCCCGTCTGACTTCCCTGATGTGGCCAATCACGGAGTCAGGCTGGGAGGGATCAGAGTCGCGCTGCACCTCCAGTGGTGCGCGCAGGCGGTGCAGCAGGGCCGACCCATTTCCAAGCCTGTTTCCCGTCTGCGGCCACCTCTGGTGGTGCAGCCGAGGTCAGGCACCCTCCCCCCAGACTCCCGTCTGTGGCCACCTCTGGTGGTTCAGCGGGGGTCAGATCCCTGCCTATACTTGAGTCCTCTCTGCGGCCTCCTCTGGTGGTGCAGCAGGGGCCCAGGTCCCTCCCCGCCTGTCTCGCCCGTCTGTGTCGTGATACCTCTGGTGGTGCAGCCCGGCTCAGTGTCTTCCCCGTCTGACTTCCCTGATGTGGCCAATCACGGAGTCAGGCTGGGAGGGATCAGAGTCGCGCTGCACCTCCAGTGGTGCGCGCAGGCGGTGCAGCAGGGCCGACCCATTTCCAAGCCTGTTTCCCGTCTGCGGCCACCTCTGGTGGTGCAGCCGAGGTCAGGCACCCTCCCCCCAGACTCCCGTCTGTGGCCACCTCTGGTGGTTCAGCGGGGGTCAGATCCCTGCCTATACTTGAGTCCTCTCTGCGGCCTCCTCTGGTGGTGCAGCAGGGGCCCAGGTCCCTCCCCGCCTGTCTCGCCCGTCTGTGTCGTGATACCTCTGGTGGTGCAGCCCGGCTCAGTGTCTTCCCCGTCTGACTTCCCTGATGTGGCCAATCACGGAGTCAGGCTGGGAGGGATCAGAGTCGCGCTGCACCTCCAGTGGTGCGCGCAGGCGGTGCAGCAGGGCCGACCCATTTCCAAGCCTGTTTCCCGTCTGCGGCCACCTCTGGTGGTGCAGCCGAGGTCAGGCACCCTCCCCCCAGACTCCCGTCTGTGGCCACCTCTGGTGGTTCAGCGGGGGTCAGATCCCTGCCTATACTTGAGTCCTCTCTGCGGCCTCCTCTGGTGGTGCAGCAGGGGCCCAGGTCCCTCCCCGCCTGTCTCGCCCGTCTGTGTCGTGATACCTCTGGTGGTGCAGCCCGGCTCAGGGTCTTCCCCGTCTGACTTCCCTGATGTGGCCAATCACGGAGTCAGGCTGGGAGGGATCAGAGTCGCGCTGCACCTCCAGTGGTGCGCGCAGGCGGTGCAGCAGGGCCGACCCATTTCCAAGCCTGTTTCCCGTCTGCGGCCACCTCTGGTGGTGCAGCCGAGGTCAGGCACCCTCCCCCCCAGACTCCCGTCTGTGGCCACCTCTGGTGGTTCAGCGGGGGTCAGATCCCTGCCTATACTTGAGTCCTCTCTGCGGCCTCCTCTGGTGGTGCAGCAGGGGCCCAGGTCCCTCCCCGCCTGTCTCGCCCGTCTGTGTCGTGATACCTCTGGTGGTGCAGCCCGGCTCAGGGTCTTCCCCGTCTGACTTCCCTGATGTGGCCAATCACGGAGTCAGGCTGGGAGGGATCAGAGTCGCGCTGCACCTCCAGTGGTGCGCGCAGGCGGTGCAGCAGGGCCGACCCATTTCCAAGCCTGTTTCCCGTCTGCGGCCACCTCTGGTGGTGCAGCCGAGGTCAGGCACCCTCCCCCCAGACTCCCGTCTGTGGCCACCTCTGGTGGTTCAGCGGGGGTCAGATCCCTGCCTATACTTGAGTCCTCTCTGCGGCCTCCTCTGGTGGTGCAGCAGGGGCCCAGGTCCCTCCCCGCCTGTCTCGCCCGTCTGTGTCGTGATACCTCTGGTGGTGCAGCCCGGCTCAGTGTCTTCCCCGTCTGACTTCCCTGATGTGGCCAATCACGGAGTCAGGCTGGGAGGGATCAGAGTCGCGCTGCACCTCCAGTGGTGCGCGCAGGCGGTGCAGCAGGGCCGACCCATTTCCAAGCCTGTTTCCCGTCTGCGGCCACCTCTGGTGGTGCAGCCGAGGTCAGGCACCCTCCCCCCAGACTCCCGTCTGTGGCCACCTCTGGTGGTTCAGCGGGGGTCAGATCCCTGCCTATACTTGAGTCCTCTCTGCGGCCTCCTCTGGTGGTGCAGCAGGGGCCCAAGTCCCTCCCCGCCTGTCTCGCCCGTCTGTGTCGTGATACCTCTGGTGGTGCAGCCCGGCTCAGTGTCTTCCCCGTCTGACTTCCCTGATGTGGCCAATCACGGAGTCAGGCTGGGAGGGATCAGAGTCGCGCTGCACCTCCAGTGGTGCGCGCAGGCGGTGCAGCAGGGCCGACCCATTTCCAAGCCTGTTTCCCGTCTGCGGCCACCTCTGGTGGTGCAGCCGAGGTCAGGCACCCTCCCCCCCAGACTCCCGTCTGTGGCCACCTCTGGTGGTTCAGCGGGGGTCAGATCCCTGCCTATACTTGAGTCCTCTCTGCGGCCTCCTCTGGTGGTGCAGCAGGGGCCCAGGTCCCTCCCCGCCTGTCTCGCCCGTCTGTGTCGTGATACCTCTGGTGGTGCAGCCCGGCTCAGTGTCTTCCCCGTCTGACTTCCCTGATGTGGCCAATCACGGAGTCAGGCTGGGAGGGATCAGAGTCGCGCTGCACCTCCAGTGGTGCGCGCAGGCGGTGCAGCAGGGCCGACCCATTTCCAAGCCTGTTTCCCGTCTGCGGCCACCTCTGGTGGTGCAGCCGAGGTCAGGCACCCTCCCCCCAGACTCCCGTCTGTGGCCACCTCTGGTGGTTCAGCGGGGGTCAGATCCCTGCCTATACTTGAGTCCTCTCTGCGGCCTCCTCTGGCGGTGCAGCAGGGCCGACCCATTTCCAAGCCTGTTTCCCGTCTGCGGCCACCTCTGGTGGTGCAGCCGAGGTCAGGCACCCTCCCCCCAGACTCCCGTCTGTGGCCACCTCTGGTGGTTCAGCGGGGGTCAGATCCCTGCCAATACTTGAGTCCTCTCTGCGGCCTCCTCTGGTGATGCATCAGGGGCCCAGGTCCCTCCCCGCCTGTCTCGCCCGTCTGTGTCGTGATACCTCTGGTGGTGCAGCCCGGCTCAGGGTCTTCCCCGTCTGACTTCCCTGATGTGGCCAATCACGGAGTCAGGCTGGGAGGGATCAGAGTCGCGCTGCACCTCCAGTGGTGCGCGCAGGCGGTGCAGCAGGGCCGACCCATTTCCAAGCCTGTTTCCCGTCTGCGGCCACCTCTGGTGGTGCAGCCGAGGTCAGGCACCCTCCCCCAGACTCCCGTCTGTGGCCACCTCTGGTGGTTCAGCGGGGGTCAGATCCCTGCCTATACTTGAGTCCTCTCTGCGGCCTCCTCTGGTGGTGCAGCAGGGGCCCAGGTCCCTCCCCGCCTGTTTCGCCCGTCTGTGTCGTGATACCTCTGGTGGTGCAGCCCGGCTCAGTGTCTTCCCCGTCTGACTTCCCTGATGTGGCCAATCACGGAGTCAGGCTGGGAGGGATCAGAGTCGCGCTGCACCTCCAGTGGTGCGCGCAGGCGGTGCAGCTGGGCCGACCCATTTCCAAGCCTGTTTCCCGTCTGCTGCCACCTCTGGTGGTGCAGCCGAGGTCAGGCACCCTCCCCCCAGACTCCCGTCTGTGGCCACCTCTGGTGGTTCAGCGGGGGTCAGATCCCTGCCTATACTTGAGTCCTCTCTGCGGCCTCCTCTGGTGGTGCAGCAGGGGCCCAGGTCCCTCCCCGCCTGTCTCGCCCGTCTGTGTCGTGATACCTCTGGTGGTGCAGCCCGGCTCAGGGTCTTCCCCGTCTGACTTCCCTGATGTGGCCAATCACGGAGTCAGGCTGGGAGGGATCAGAGTCGCGCTGCACCACCAGTGGTGCGCGCAGGCGGTGCAGCAGGGCCGACCCATTTCCAAGCCTGTTTCCCGTCTGCGGCCACCTCTGGTGGTGCAGCCGAGGTCAGGCACCCTCCCCCCAGACTCCGTCTGTGGCCACCTCTGGTGGTTCAGCGGGGGTCAGATCCCTGCCTATACTTGAGTCCTCTCTGCGGCCTCCTCTGGTGGTGCAGCAGGGGCCCAGGTCCCTCCCCGCCTGTCTCGCCCGTCTGTGTCGTGATACCTCTGGTGGTGCAGCCCGGCTCAGGGTCTTCCCCGTCTGACTTCCCTGATGTGGCCAATCACGGAGTCAGGCTGGGAGGGATCAGAGTCGCGCTGCACCTTCAGTGGTGCGCGCAGGCGGTGCAGCAGGGCCGACCCATTTCCAAGCCTGTTTCCCGTCTGCGGCCACCTCTGGTGGTGCAGCCGAGGTCAGGCACCCTCCCCCCAGACTCCCGTCTGTGGCCACCTCTGGTGGTTCAGCGGGGGTCAGATCCCTGCCTATACTTGAGTCCTCTCTGCGGCCTCCTCTGGTGGTGCAGCAGGGGCCCAGGTCCCTCCCCGCCTGTCTCGCCCGTCTGTGTCGTGATACCTCTGGTGGTGCAGCCCGGCTCAGTGTCTTCCCCGTCTGACTTCCCTGATGTGGCCAATCACGGAGTCAGGCTGGGAGGGATCAGAGTCGCGCTGCACCTCCAGTGGTGCGCGCAGGCGGTGCAGCAGGGCCGACCCATTTCCAAGCCTGTTTCCCGTCTGCGGCCACCTCTGGTGGTGCAGCCGAGGTCAGGCACCCTCCCCCCAGACTCCCGTCTGTGGCCACCTCTGGTGGTTCAGCGGGGGTCAGATCCCTGCCTATACTTGAGTCCTCTCTGCGGCCTCCTCTGGTGGTGCAGCAGGGGCCCAGGTCCCTCCCCGCCTGTCTCGCCCGTCTGTGTCGTGATACCTCTGGTGGTGCAGCCCGGCTCAGGGTCTTCCCCGTCTGACTTCCCTGATGTGGCCAATCACGGAGTCAGGCTGGGAGGGATCAGAGTCGCGCTGCACCTCCAGTGGTGCGCGCAGGCGGTGCAGCAGGGCCGACCCATTTCCAAGCCTGTTTACCGTCTGCGGCCACCTCTGGTGGTGCAGCCGAGGTCAGGCACCCTCCCCCCAGACTCCCGTCTGTGGCCACCTCTGGTGGTTCAGCGGGGGTCAGATCCCTGCCTATACTTGAGTCCTCTCTGCGGCCTCCTCTGGTGGTGCAGCAGGGGCCCAGGTCCCTCCCCGCCTGTCTCGCCCGTCTGTGTCGTGATACCTCTGGTGGTGCAGCCCGGCTCAGTGTCTTCCCCGTCTGACTTCCCTGATGTGGCCAATCACGGAGTCAGGCTGGGAGGGATCAGAGTCGCGCTGCACCTCCAGTGGTGCGCGCAGGCGGTGCAGCAGGGCCGACCCATTTCCAAGCCTGTTTCCCGTCTGCGGCCACCTCTGGTGGTGCAGCCGAGGTCAGGCACCCTCCCCCCAGACTCCCGTCTGTGGCCACCTCTGGTGGTTCAGCGGGGGTCAGATCCCTGCCTATACTTGAGTCCTCTCTGCGGCCTCCTCTGGTGGTGCAGCAGGGGCCCAGGTCCCTCCCCGCCTGTCTCGCCCGTCTGTGTCGTGATACCTCTGGTGGTGCAGCCCGGCTCAGGGTCTTCCCCGTCTGACTTCCCTGATGTGGCCAGTCACGGAGTCAGGCTGGGAGGGATCAGAGTCGCGCTGCACCACCAGTGGTGCGCGCAGGCGGTGCAGCAGGGCCGACCCATTTCCAAGCCTGTTTCCCGTCTGCGGCCACCTCTGGTGGTGCAGCCGAGGTCAGGCACCCTCCCCCCAGACTCCCGTCTGTGGCCACCTCTGGAGGTTCAGCGGGGGTCAGATCCCTGCCTATACTTGAGTCCTCTCTGCGGCCTCCTCTGGTGGTGCAGCAGGGGCCCAGGTCCCTCCCTGGCTGTTTCGCCCGTCTGTGTCGTGATACCTCTGGTGGTGCAGCCCGGCTCAGTGTCTTCCCCGTCTGACTTCCCTGATGTGGCCAATCACGGAGTCAGGCTGGGAGGGATCAGAGTCGCGCTGCACCTCCAGTGGTGCGCGCAGGCGGTGCAGCAGGGCCGACCCATTTCCAAGCCTGTTTCCCGTCTGCGGCCACCTCTGGTGGTGCAGCCGAGGTCAGGCACGCTCCCCCCAGACTCCCGTCTGTGGCCACCTCTGGTGGTTCAGCGGGGGTCAGATCCCTGCCTATACTTGAGTCCTCTCTGCGGCCCCTCTGGTGGTGCAGCAGGGGCCCAGGTCCCTCCCCGCCTGTCTCGCCCGTCTGTGTCGTGATACCTCTGGTGGTGCAGCCCGGCTCAGTGTCTTCCCCGTCTGACTTCCCTGATGTGGCCAATCACGGAGTCAGGCCGGGAGGGATCAGAGTCGCGCTGCACCTCCAGTGGTGCGCGCAGGCGGTGCAGCAGGGCCGACCCATTTCCAAGCCTGTTTCCCGTCTCCGGCACCTCTGGTGGTGCAGCCGAGGTCAGGCACCCTCCCCCCAGACTCCCGTCTATGGCCACCTCTGGTGGTTCAGCGGGGGTCAGATCCCTGCCTATACTTGAGTCCTCTCTGCGGCCTCCTCTGGTGGTGCAGCAGGGGCCCAGGTCCCTCCCCGCCTGTCTCGCCCGTCTGTGTCGTGATACCTCTGGTGGTGCAGCCCGGCTCAGGGTCTTCCCCGTCTGACTTCCCTGATGTGGCCAGTCACGGAGTCAGGCTGGGAGGGATCAGAGTCGCGCTGCACCTCCAGTGGTGCGCGCAGGCGGTGCAGCAGGGCCGACCCATTTCCAAGCCTGTTTTCCGTCTGCGGCCACCTCTGGTGGTGCAGCCGAGGTCAGGCACCCTCCCCCCAGACTCCCGTCTGTGGCCACCTCTGGTGGTTCAGCGGGGGTCAGATCCCTGCCTATACTTGAGTCCTCTCTGCGGCCTCCTCTGGTGGTGCAGCAGGGGCCCAGGTCCCTCCCCGCCTGTCTCGCCCGTCTGTGTCGTGATACCTCTGGTGGTGCAGCCCGGCTCAGTGTCTTCCCCGTCTGACTTCCCTGATGTGGCCAATCACGGAGTCAGGCTGGGAGGGATCAGAGTCGCGCTGCACCTCCAGTGGTGCGCGCAGGCGGTGCAGCAGGGCCGACCCATTTCCAAGCCTGTTTCCCGTCTGCGGCCACCTCTGGTGGTGCAGCCGAGGTCAGGCACCCTCCCCCCAGACTCCCGTCTGTGGCCACCTCTGGTGGTTCAGCGGGGGTCAGATCCCTGCCTATACTTGAGTCCTCTCTGCGGCCTCCTCTGGTGGTGCAGCAGGGGCCCAGGTCCCTCCCGCCTGTCTCGCCCGTCTGTGTCGTGATACCTCTGGTGGTGCAGCCCGGCTCAGTGTCTTCCCCGTCTGACTTCCCTGATGTGGCCAATCACGGAGTCAGGCTGGGAGGGATCAGAGTCGCGCTGCACCTCCAGTGGTGCGCGCAGGCGGTGCAGCAGGGCCGACCCATTTCCAAGCCTGTTTCCCGTCTGCGGCCACCTCTGGTGGTGCAGCCGAGGTCAGGCACCCTCCCCCCAGACTCCCGTCTGTGGCCACCTCTGGTGGTTCAGCGGGGGTCAGATCCCTGCCTATACTTGAGTCCTCTCTGCGGCCTCCTCTGGTGGTGCAGCAGGGGCCCAGGTCCCTCCCCGCCTGTCTCGCCCGTCTGTGTCGTGATACCTCTGGTGGTGCAGCCCGGCTCAGTGTCTTCCCCGTCTGACTTCCCTGATGTGGCCAATCACGGAGTCAGGCTGGGAGGGATCAGAGTCGCGCTGCACCTCCAGTGGTGCGCGCAGGCGGTGCAGCAGGGCCGACCCATTTCCAAGCCTGTTTCCCGTCTGCGGCCACCTGTGGTGGTGCAGCCGAGGTCAGGCACCCTCCCCACAGACTCCCGTCTGTGGCCACCTCTGGTGGTTCAGCGGGGGTCAGATCCCTGCCTATACTTGAGTCCTCTCTGCGGCCTCCTCTGGTGGTGCAGCAGGGGCCCAGGTCCCTCCCCGCCTGTCTCGCCCGTCTGTGTCGTGATACCTCTGGTGGTGCAGCCCGGCTCAGTGTCTTCCCCGTCTGACTTCCCTGATGTGGCCAATCACGGAGTCAGGCTGGGAGGGATCAGAGTCGCGCTGCACCTCCAGTGGTGCGCGCAGGCGGTGCAGCAGGGCCGACCCATTTCCAAGCCTGTTTCCCGTCTGCGGCCACCTCTGGTGGTGCAGCCGAGGTCAGGCACCCTCCCCCAGACTCCCGTCTGTGGCCACCTCTGGTGGTTCAGCGGGGGTCAGATCCCTGCCTATACTTGAGTCCTCTCTGCGGCCTCCTCTGGTGGTGCAGCAGGGGCCCAGGTCCCTCCCCGCCTGTCTCGCCCGTCTGTGTCGTGATACCTCTGGTGGTGCAGCCCGGCTCAGTGTCTTCCCCGTCTGACTTCCCTGATGTGGCCAATCACGGAGTCAGGCTGGGAGGGATCAGAGTCGCGCTGCACCTCCAGTGGTTCGCGCAGGCGGTGCAGCAGGGCCGACCCATTTCCAAGCCTGTTTCCCGTCTGCAGCCACCTCTGGTGGTGCAGCCGAGGTCAGGCACCCTCCCCCCAGACTCCCGTCTGTGGCCACCTCTGGTGGTTCAGCGGGGGTCAGATCCCTGCCTATACTTGAGTCCTCTC
This sequence comes from Limnoperna fortunei, assembly GCA_944474755.1. Classification (NCBI taxonomy): domain Eukaryota; kingdom Metazoa; phylum Mollusca; class Bivalvia; order Mytilida; family Modiolidae; genus Limnoperna; species Limnoperna fortunei. The sequence goes on along the minus strand of CALYDG010000150.1, from coordinate 56,422 downwards.
TGCGGCCTCCTCTGGTGGTGCAGCAGGGTCCCAGGTCCCTCCCCGCCTGTCTCGCCCGTCTGTGTCGTGATACCTCTGGTGGTGCAGCCCGGCTCAGTGTCTTCCCCGTCTGACTTCCCTGATGTGGCCAATCACGGAGTCAGGCTGGGAGGGATCAGAGTCGCGCTGCACCTCCAGTGGTGCGCGCAGGCGGTGCAGCAGGGCCGACCCATTTCCAAGCCTGTTTCCCGTCTGCGGCCACCTCTGGTGGTGCAGCCGAGGTCAGGCACCCTCCCCCCAGACTCCCGTCTGTGGCCACCTCTGGTGGTTCAGCGGGGTCAGATCCCTGCCTATACTTGAGTCCTCTCTGCGGCCTCCTCTGGTGGTGCAGCAGGGGCCCAGGTCCCTCCCCGCCTGTCTCGCCCGTCTGTGTCGTGATACCTCTGGTGGTGCAGCCCGGCTCAGGGTCTTCCCCGTCTGACTTCCCTGATGTGGCCAATCACGGAGTCAGGCTGGGAGGATCAGAGTCGCGCTGCACCTCCAGTGGTGCGCGCAGGCGGTGCAGCAGGGCCGACCCATTTCCAAGCCTGTTTCCCGTCTGCGGCCACCTCTGGTGGTGCAGCCGAGGTCAGGCACCCTCCCCCCAGACTCCGTCTGTGGCCACCTCTGGTGGTTCAGCGGGGGTCAGATCCCTGCCTATACTTGAGTCCTCTCTGCGGCCTCCTCTGGTGGTGCAGCAGGGGCCCAGGTCCCTCCCGCCTGTCTCGCCCGTCTGTGTCGTGATACCTCTGGTGGTGCAGCCCGGCTCAGTGTCTTCCCCGTCTGACTTCCCTGATGTGGCCAATCACGGAGTCAGGCTGGGAGGGATCAGAGTCGCGCTGCACCTCCAGTGGTGCGCGCAGGCGGTGCAGCAGGGCCGACCCATTTCCAAGCCTGTTTCCCGTCTGCGGCCACCTCTGGAGGTGCAGCCGAGGTCAGGCACCCTCCCCCCAGACTCCCTTCTGTGGCCACCTCTGGTGGTTCAGCGGGGGTCAGATCCCTGCCTATACTTGAGTCCTCTCTGCGGCCTCCTCTGGTGGTGCAGCAGGGGCCCAGGTCCCTCCCCGCCTGTCTCGCCCGTCTGTGTCGTGATACCTCTGGTGGTGCAGCCCGGCTCAGTGTCTTCCCCGTCTGACTTCCCTGATGTGGCCAATCACGGAGTCAGGCTGGGAGGGATCAGAGTCGCGCTGCACCTCCAGTGGTGCGCGCAGGCGGTGCAGCAGGGCCGACCCATTTCCAAGCCTGTTTCCCGTCTGCGGCCACCTCTGGTGGTGCAGCCGAGGTCAGGCACCCTCCCCCCAGACTCCCGTCTGTGGCCACCTCTGGTGGTTCAGCGGGGGTCAGATCCCTGCCTATACTTGAGTCCTCTCTGCGGCCTCCTCTGGTGGTGCAGCAGGGGCCCAGGTCCCTCCCCGCCTGTCTCGCCCGTCTGTGTCGTGATACCTCTGGTGGTGCAGCCCGGCTCAGGGTCTTCCCCGTCTGACTTCCCTGATGTGGCCAATCACGGAGTCAGGCTGGGAGGGATCAGAGTCGCGCTGCACCTCCAGTGGTGCGCGCAGGCGGTGCAGCAGGGCCGACCCATTTCCAAGCCTGTTTCCCGTCTGCGGCCACCTCTGGTGGTGCAGCCGAGGTCAGGCACCCTCCCCCCAGACTCCCGTCTGTGGCCACCTCTAGTGGTTCAGCGGGGGTCAGATCCCTGCCTATACTTGAGTCCTCTCTGCGGCCTCCTCTGGTGGTGCAGCAGGGGCCCAGGTCCCTCCCCGCCTGTCTCGCCCGTCTGTGTCGTGATACCTCTGGTGGTGCAGCCCGGCTCAGGGTCTTCCCGTCTGACTTCCCTGATGTGGCCAATCACGGAGTCAGGCTGGGAGGGATCAGAGTCGCGCTGCACCTCCAGTGGTGCGCGCAGGCGGTGCAGCAGGGCCGACCCATTTCCAAGCCTGTTTCCCGTCTGCGGCCACCTCTGGTGGTGCAGCCGAGGTCAGGCACCCTCCCCCCAGACTCCCGTCTGTGGCCACCTCTGGTGGTTCAGCGGGGGTCAGATCCCTGCCTATACTTGAGTCCTCTCTGCGGCCTCCTCTGGTGGTGCAGCAGGGGCCCAGGTCCCTCCCCGCCTGTCTCGCCCGTCTGTGTCGTGATACCTCTGGTGGTGCAGCCCGGCTCAGGGTCTTCCCCGTCTGACTTCCCTGATGTGGCCAATCACGGAGTCAGGCTGGGAGGGATCAGAGTCGCGCTGCACCTCCAGTGGTGCGCGCAGGCGGTGCAGCAGGGCCGACCCATTTCCAAGCCTGTTTCCCGTCTGCGGCCACCTCTGGTGGTGCAGCCGAGGTCAGGCACCCTCCCCCCAGACTCCCGTCTGTGGCCACCTCTGGTGGTTCAGCGGGGGTCAGATCCCTGCCTATACTTGAGTCCTCTCTGCGGCCTCCTCTGGTGGTGCAGCAGGGGCCCAGGTCCCTCCCCGCCTGTCTCGCCCGTCTGTGTCGTGATACCTCTGGTGGTGCAGCCCGGCTCAGGGTCTTCCCCGTCTGACTTCCCTGATGTGGCCAATCACGGAGTCAGGCTGGGAGGGATCAGAGTCGCGCTGCACCTCCAGTGGTGCGCGCAGGCGGTGCAGCAGGGCCGACCCATTTCTAAGCCTGTTTCCCGTCTGCGGCCACCTCTGGTGGTGCAGCCGAGGTCAGGCACCCTCCCCCCAGACTCCCGTCTGTGGCCACCTCTGGTGGTTCAGCGGGGGTCAGATCCCTGCCTATACTTGAGTCCTCTCTGCGGCCTACTCTGGTGGTGCAGCAGGGGCCCAGGTCCCTCCCCGCCTGTCTCGCCCGTCTGTGTCGTGATACCTCTGGTGGTGCAGCCCGGCTCAGTGTCTTCCCCGTCTGACTTCCCTGATGTGGCCAATCACGGAGTCAGGCTGGGAGGGATCAGAGTCGCGCTGCACCTCCAGTGGTGCGCGCAGGCGGTGCAGCAGGGCCGACCCATTTCCAAGCCTGTTTCCCGTCTGCGGCCACCTCTGGTGGTGCAGCCGAGGTCAGGCACCCTCCCCCCAGACTCCCGTCTGTGGCCACCTCTGGTGGTTCAGCGGGGGTCAGATCCCTGCCTATACTTGAGTCCTCTCTGCGGCCTCCTCTGGTGGTGCAGCAGGGGCCCAGGTCCCTCCCCGCCTGTCTCGCCCGTCTGTGTCGTGATACCTCTGGTGGTGCAGCCCGGCTCAGTGTCTTCCCCGTCTGACTTCCCTGATGTGGCCAATCACGGAGTCAGGCTGGGAGGGATCAGAGTCGCGCTGCACCTCCAGTGGTCCGCGCAGGCGGTGCAGCAGGGCCGACCCATTTCCAAGCCTGTTTCCCGTCTGCGGCCACCTCTGGTGGTGCAGCCGAGGTCAGGCACCCTCCCCCAGACTCCCGTCTGTGGCCACCTCTGGTGGTTCAGCGGGGGTCAGATCCCTGCCTATACTTGAGTCCTCTCTGCGGCCTCCTCTGGTGGTGCAGCAGGGGCCCAGGTCCCTCCCCGCCTGTCTCGCCCGTCTGTGTCGTGATACCTCTGGTGGTGCAGCCCGGCTCAGTGTCTTCCCCGTCTGACTTCCCTGATGTGGCCAATCACGGAGTCAGGCTGGGAGGGATCAGAGTCGCGCTGCACCTCCAGTGGTGCGCGCAGGCGGTGCAGCAGGGCCGACCCATTTCCAAGCCTGTTTCCCGTCTGCGGCCACCTCTGGTGGTGCAGCCGAGGTCAGGCACCCTCCCCCCAGACTCCCGTCTGTGGCCACCTCTGGTGGTTCAGCGGGGGTCAGATCCCTGCCTATACTTGAGTCCTCTCTGCGGCCTCCTCTGGTGGTGCAGCAGGGGCCCAGGTCCCTCCCCGCCTGTCTCGCCCGTCTGTGTCGTGATACCTCTGGTGGTGCAGCCCGGCTCAGTGTCTTCCCCGTCTGACTTCCCTGATGTGGCCAATCACGGAGTCAGGCTGGGAGGGATCAGAGTCGCGCTGCACCTCCAGTGGTGCGCGCAGGCGGTGCAGCAGGGCCGACCCATTTCCAAGCCTGTTTCCCGTCTGCGGCCACCTCTGGTGGTGCAGCCGATGTCAGGCACCCTCCCCCCAGACTCCCGTCTGTGGCCACCTCTGGTGGTTCAGAGGGGGTCAGATCCCTGCCTATACTTGAGTCCTCTCTGCGGCCTCCTCTGGTGGTGCAGCAGGGGCCCAGGTCCCTCCCCGCCTGTCTCGCCCGTCTGTGTCGTGATACCTCTGGTGGTGCAGCCCGGCTCAGTGTCTTCCCCGTCTGACTTCCCTGATGTGGCCAATCACGGAGTCAGGCTGGGAGGGATCAGAGTCGCGCTGCACCTCCAGTGGTGCGCGCAGGCGGTGCAGCAGGGCCGACCCATTTCCAAGCCTGTTTCCCGTCTGCGGCCACCTCTGGTGGTGCAGCCGAGGTCAGGCACCCTCCCCCCAGACTCACGTCTGTGGCCACCTCTGGTGGTTCAGCGGGGGTCAGATCCCTGCCTATACTTGAGTCCTCTCTGCGGCCTCCTCTGGTGGTGCAGCAGGGGCCCAGGTCCCTCCCCGCCTGTCTCGCCCGTCTGTGTCGTGATACCTCTGGTGGTGCAGCCCGGCTCAGTGTTTCCCCGTCTGACTTCCCTGATGTGGCCAATCACGGAGTCAGGCTGGGAGGGATCAGAGTCGCGCTGCACCTCCAGTGGTGTGCGCAGGCGATGCAGCAGGGCCGACCCATTTCCAAGCCTGTTTCCCGTCTGCGGCCACCTCTGGTGGTGCAGCCGAGGTCAGGCACCCTCCCCCCAGACTCCCGTCTGTGGCCACCTCTGGTGGTTCAGCGGGGGTCAGATCCCTGCCTATACTTGAGTCCTCTCTGCGGCCTCCTCTGGTGGTGCAGCAGGGGCCCAGGTCCCTCCCCGCCTGTCTCGCCCGTCTGTGTCGTGATTCCTCTGGTGGTGCAGCCCGGCTCATGGTCTTCCCCGTCTGACTTCCCTGATGTGGCCAATCACGGAGTCAGGCTGGGAGGGATCAGAGTCGCGCTGCACCTCCAGTGGTGCGCGCAGGCGGTGCAGCAGGGCCGACCCATTTCCAAGCCTGTCTCCGTCTGCGGCCACCTCTGGTGATGCAGCCGAGGTCAGGCACCTCCCCCAGACTCCCGTCTGTGGCCACCTCTGGTGGTTCAGCGGGGGTCAGATCCCTGCCTATACTTGAGTCCTCTCTGCGGCCTCCTCTGGTGGTGCAGCAGGGGCCCAGGTCCCTCCCCGCCTGTCTCGCCCGTCTGTGTCGTGATACCTCTGGTGGTGCAGCCCGGCTCAGGGTCTTCCCCGTCTGACTTCCCTGATGTGGCCAATCACGGAGTCAGGCTGGGAGCGATCAGAGTCGCGCTGCACCTCCAGTGGTGCGCGCAGGCGGTGCAGCAGGGCCGACCCATTTCCAAGCCTGTTTCCCGTCTGCGGCCACCTCTGGTGGTGCAGCCGAGGTCAGGCACCTCCCCCCAGACTCCCGTCTGTGGCCACCTGTGGTGGTTCAGCGGGGGTCAGATCCCTGCCTATACTTGAGTCCTCTCTGCGGCCTCCTCTGGTGGTGCAGCAGGGGCCCAGGTCCCTCCCCGCCTGTCTCGCCCGTCTGTGTCGTGATACCTCTGGTGGTGCAGCCCGGCTCAGGGTCTTCCCCGTCTGACTTCCCTGATGTGGCCAATCACGGAGTCAGGCTGGGAGGGATCAGAGTCGCGCTGCACCTCCAGTGGTGCGCGCAGGCGGTGCAACAGGGCCGACCCATTTCCAAGCCTGTTTCCCGTCTGCGGCCACCTCTGGTGGTGCAGCCGAGGTTAGGCACCCTCCCCCCAGACACCCGTCTGTGGCCACCTCTGGTGGTTCAGCGGGGGTCAGATCCCTGCCTATACTTGAGTCCTCTCTGCGGCCTCCTCTGGTGGTGGAGCAGGGGCCCAGGTCCCTCCCCGCCTGTCTCGCCCGTCTGTGTCGTGATACCTCTGGTGGTGCAGCCCGGCTCAGTGTCTTCCCCGTCTGACTTCCCTGATGTGGCCAATCACGGAGTCAGGCTGGGAGGGATCAGAGTCGCGCTGCACCTCCAGTGGTGCGCGCAGGCGGTGCAGCAGGGCCGACCCATTTCCAAGCCTGTTTCCCGTCTGCGGCCACCTCTGGTGGTGCAGCCGAGGTCAGGCACCCTCCCCCCAGACTCCCGTCTGTGGCCACCTCTGGTGGTTCAGCGGGGGTCAGATCCCTGCCTATACTTGAGTCCTCTCTGCGGCCTCCTCTGGTGGTGCAGCAGGGGCCCAGGTCCCTCCCCGCCTGTCTCGCCCGTCTGTGTCGTGATACCTCTGGTGGTGCAGCCCGGCTCAGTGTCTTCCCCGTCTGACTTCCCTGATGTGGCCAATCACGGAGTCAGGCTGGGAGGGATCAGAGTCGCGCTGCACCTCCAGTGGTGCGCGCAGGCGGTGCAGCAGGGCCGACCCATTTCCAAGCCTGTTTCCCGTCTGCGGCCACCTCTGGTGGTGCAGCCGAGGTCAGGCACCCTCCCCCCAGACTCCCGTCTGTGGCCACCTCTGGTGGTTCAGCGGGGGTCAGATCCCTGCCTATACTTGAGTCCTCTCTGCGGCCTCCTCTGGTGGTGCAGCAGGGGCCAGGTCCCTCCCGCCTGTCTCGCCCGTCTGTGTCGTGATACCTCTGGTGGTGCAGCCCGGCTCAGTGTCTTCCCCGTCTGACTTCCCTGATGTGGCCAATCACGGAGTCAGGCTGGGAGGGATCAGAGTCGCGCTGCACCTCCAGTGGTGCGCGCAGGCGGTGCAGCAGGGCCGACCCATTTCCAAGCCTGTTTCCCGTCTGCGGCCACCTCTGGTGGTGCAGCCGAGGTCAGGCACCCTCCCCCAGACTCCCGTCTGTGGCCACCTCTGGTGGTTCAGCGGGGGTCAGATCCCTGCCTATACTTGAGTCCTCTCTGCGGCCTCCTCTGGTGGTGCAGCAGGGGCCCAGGTCCCTCCCCGCCTGTCTCGCCCGTCTGTGTCGTGATACCTCTGGTGGTGCAGCCCGGCTCAGTGTCTTCCCCGTCTGACTTCCCTGATGTGGCCAATCACGGAGTCAGGCTGGGAGGGATCAGAGTCGCGCTGCACCTCCAGTGGTGCGCGCAGGCGGTGCAGCAGGGCCGACCCATTTCCAAGCCTGTTTCCCGTCTGCGGCCACCTCTGGTGGTGCAGCCGAGGTCAGGCACCCTCCCCACAGACTCCCGTCTGTGGCCACCTCTGGTGGTTCAGCGGGGGTCAGATCCCTGCCTATACTTGAGTCCTCTCTGCGGCCTCCTCTGGTGGTGCAGCAGGGGCCCAGGTCCCTCCCCGCCTGTCTCGCCCGTCTGTGTCGTGATACCTCTGGTGGTGCTGCCCGGCTCAGTGTCTTCCCCGTCTGACTTCCCTGATGTGGCCAATCACGGAGTCAGGCTGGGAGGGATCAGAGTCGCGCTGCACCTCCAGTGGTGCGCGCAGGCGGTGCAGCAGGGCCGACCCATTTCCAAGCCTGTTTCCCGTCTGCGGCCACCTCTGGTGGTGCAGCCGAGGTCAGGCACCCTCCCCCAGACTCCCGTCTGTGGCCACCTCTGGTGGTTCAGCGGGGGTCAGATCCCTGCCTATACTTGAGTCCTCTCTGCGGCCTCCTCTGGTGGTGCAGCAGGGGCCCAGGTCCCTCCCCGCCTGTCTCGCCCGTCTGTGTCGTGATACCTCTGGTGGTGCAGCCCGGCTCAGTGTCTTCCCCGTCTGACTTCCCTGATGTGGCCAATCACGGAGTCAGGCTGGGAGGGATCAGAGTCGCGCTGCACCTCCAGTGGTGCGCGCAGGCGGTGCAGCAGGGCCGACCCATTTCCAAGCCTGTTTCCCGTCTGCGGCCACCTCTGGTGGTGCAGCCGAGGTCAGGCACCCTCCCCCCAGACTCCCGTCTGTGGCCACCTCTGGTGGTTCAGCGGGGGTCAGATCCCTGCCTATACTTGAGTCCTCTCTGCGGCCTCCTCTGGTGGTGCAGCAGGGGCCCAGGTCCCTCCCCGCCTGTCTCGCCCGTCTGTGTCGTGATACCTCTGGTGGTGCAGCCCGGCTCAGTGTCTTCCCCGTCTGACTTCCCTGATGTGGCCAATCACGGAGTCAGGCTGGGAGGGATCAGAGTCGCGCTGCACCTCCAGTGGTGCGCGCAGGCGGTGCAGCAGGGCCGACCCATTTCCAAGCCTGTTTCCCGTCTGCGGCCACCTCTGGTGGTGCAGCCGAGGTCAGGCACCCTCCGCCCAGACTCCCGTCTGTGGCCACCTCTGGTGGTTCAGCGGGGGTCAGATCCCTGCCTATACTTGAGTCCTCTCTGCGGCCTCCTCTGGTGGTGCAGCAGGGGCCCAGGTCCCTCCCCGCCTGTCTCGCCCGTCTGTGTCGTGATACCTCTGGTGGTGCAGCCCGGCTCAGGGTCTTCCCCGTCTGACTTCCCTGATGTGGCCAATCACGGAGTCAGGCTGGGAGGGATCAGAGTCGCGCTGCACCTCCAGTGGTGCGCGCAGGCGGTGCAGCAGGGCCGACCCATTTCCAAGCCTGTTTCCCGTCTGCGGACACCTCTGGTGGTGGAGCCGAGGTCAGGCACCCTCCCCCCAGACTCCCGTCTGTGGCCACCTCTGGTGGTTCAGCGGGGGTCAGATCCCTGCCTATACTTGAGTCCTCTCTGCGGCCTCCTCTGGTGGTGCAGCAGGGGCCCAGGTCCCTCCCCGCCTGTCTCGCCCGTCTGTGTCGTGATACCTCTGGTGGTGCAGCCCGGCTCAGTGTCTTCCCCGTCTGACTTCCCTGATGTGGCCAATCACGGAGTCAGGCTGGGAGGGATCAGAGTCGCGCTGCACCTCCAGTGGTGCGCGCAGGCGGTGCAGCAGGGCCGACCCATTTCCAAGCCTGTTTCCCGTCTGCGGCCACCTCTGGAGGTGCAGCCGAGGTCAGGCACCCTCCCCCCAGACTCCCGTCTGTGGCCACCTCTGGTGGTTCAGCGGGGGTCAGATCCCTGCCTATACTTGAGTCCTCTCTGCGGCCTCCTCTGGTGGTGCAGCAGGGGCCCAGGTCCCTCCCCGCCTGTCTCGCCCGTCTGTGTCGTGATACCTCTGGTGGTGCAGCCCGGCTCAGTGTCTTCCCCGTCTGACTTCCCTGATGTGGCCAATCACGGAGTCAGGCTGGGAGGGATCAGAGTCGCGCTGCACCTCCAGTGGTGCGCGCAGGCGGTGCAGCAGGGCCGACCCATTTCCAAGCCTGTTTCCCGTCTGCGGCCACCTCTGGTGGTGCAGCCGAGGTCAGGCACCCTCCCCCCAGACTCCCGTCTGTGGCCACCTCTGGTGGTTCAGCGGGGGTCAGATCCCTGCCTATACTTGAGTCCTCTCTGCGGCCTCCTCTGGTGGTGCAGCAGGGGCCCAGGTCCCTCCCCGCCTGTCTCGCCCGTCTGTGTCGTGATACCTCTGGTGGTGCAGCCCGGCTCAGTGTCTTCCCCGTCTGACTTCCCTGATGTGGCCAATCACGGAGTCAGGCTGGGAGGGATCAGAGTCGCGCTGCACCTCCAGTGGTGCGCGCAGGCGGTGCAGCAGGGCCGACCCATTTCCAAGCCTGTTTCCCGTCTGCGGCCACCTCTGGTGGTGCAGCCGAGGTCAGGCACCCTCCCCCCAGACTCCCGTCTGTGGCCACCTCTAGTGGTTCAGCGGGGGTCAGATCCCTGCCTATACTTGAGTCCTCTCTGCGGCCTCCTCTGGTGGTGCAGCAGGGGCCCAGGTCCCTCCCCGCCTGTCTCGCCCGTCTGTGTCGTGATACCTCTGGTGGTGCAGCCCGGCTCAGGGTCTTCCCCGTCTGACTTCCCTGATGTGGCCAATCACGGAGTCAGGCTGGGAGGGATCAGAGTCGCGCTGCACCTCCAGTGGTGCGCGCAGGCGGTGCAGCAGGGCCGACCCATTTCCAAGCCTGTTTCCCGTCTGCGGCCACCTCTGGTGGTGCAGCCGAGGTCAGGCACCCTCCCCCCAGACTCCCGTCTGTGGCCACCTCTGGTGGTTCAGCGGGGGTCAGATCCCTGCCTATACTTGAGTCCTCTCTGCGGCCTCCTCTGGTGGTGCAGCAGGGGCCCAGGTCCCTCCCCGCCTGTCTCGCCCGTCTGTGTCGTGATACCTCTGGTAGTGCCCCCGGCTCAGGGTCTTCCCCGTCTGACTTCCCTGATGTGGCCAATCACGGAGTAAGGCTGGGAGGGATCAGAGTCGCGCTGCACCTCCAGTGGTGCGCGCAGGCGGTGCAGCAGGGCCGACCCATTTCCAAGCCTGTTTCCCGTCTGCGGCCACCTCTGGTGGTGCAGCCGAGGTCAGGCACCCTCCCCCCAGACTCCCGTCTGTGGCCACCTCTGGTGGTTCAGCGGGGGTCAGATCCCTGCCTATACTTGAGTCCTCTCTGCGGCCTCCTCTGGTGGTGCAGCAGGGGCCCAGGTCCCTCCCCGCCTGTCTCGCCCGTCTGTGTCGTGATACCTCTGGTGGTGCAGCCCGGCTCAGGGTCTTCCCCGTCTGACTTCCCTGATGTGGCCAATCACGGAGTCAGGCTGGGAGGGATCAGAGTCGCGCTGCACCTCCAGTGGTGCGCGCAGGCGGTGCAGCAGGGCCGACCCATTTCCAAGCCTGTTTCCCGTCTGCGGCCACCTCTGGTGGTGCAGCCGAGGTCAGGCACCCTCCCCCCAGACTCCCGTCTGTGGCCACCTCTGGTGGTTCAGCGGGGGTCAGATCCCTGCCTATACTTGAGTCCTCTCTGCGGCCTCCTCTGGTGGTGCAGCAGGGGCCCAGGTCCCTCCCCGCCTGTCTCGCCCGTCTGTGTCGTGATACCTCTGGTGGTGCAGCCCGGCTCAGGGTCTTCCCCGTCTGACTTCCCTGATGTGGCCAATCACGGAGTCAGGCTGGGAGGGATCAGAGTCGCGCTGCACCTCCAGTGGTGCGCGCAGGCGGTGCAGCAGGGCCGACCCATTTCTAAGCCTGTTTCCCGTCTGCGGCCACCTCTGGTGGTGCAGCCGAGGTCAGGCACCCTCCCCCCAGACTCCCGTCTGTGGCCACCTCTGGTGGTTCAGCGGGGGTCAGATCCCTGCCTATACTTGAGTCCTCTCTGCGGCCTACTCTGGTGGTGCAGCAGGGGCCCAGGTCCCTCCCCGCCTGTCTCGCCCGTCTGTGTCGTGATACCTCTGGTGGTGCAGCCCGGCTCAGTGTCTTCCCCGTCTGACTTCCCTGATGTGGCCAATCACGGAGTCAGGCTGGGAGGGATCAGAGTCGCGCTGCACTTCCAGTGGTGCGCGCAGGCGGTGCAGCAGGGCCGACCCATTTCCAAGCCTGTTTCCCGTCTGCGGCCACCTCTGGTGGTGCAGCCGAGGTCAGGCACCCTCCCCCCAGACTCCCGTCTGTGGCCACCTCTGGTGGTTCAGCGGGGGTCAGATCCCTGCCTATACTTGAGTCCTCTCTGCGGCCTCCTCTGGTGGTGCAGCAGGGGCCCAGGTCCCTCCCCGCCTGTCTCGCCCGTCTGTGTCGTGATACCTCTGGTGGTGCAGCCCGGCTCAGTGTCTTCCCCGTCTGACTTCCCTGATGTGGCCAATCACGGAGTCAGGCTGGGAGGGATCAGAGTCGCGCTGCACCTCCAGTGGTGCGCGCAGGCGGTGCAGCAGGGCCGACCCATTTCCAAGCCTGTTTCCCGTCTGCGGCCACCTCTGGTGGTGCAGCCGAGGTCAGGCACCCTCCCCCCAGACTCCCGTCTGTGGCCACCTCTGGTGGTTCAGCGGGGGTCAGATCCCTGCCTATACTTGAGTCCTCTCTGCGGCCTCCTCTGGTGGTGCAGCAGGGGCCCAGGTCCCTCCCCGCCTGTCTCGCCCGTCTGTGTCGTGATACCTCTGGTGGTGCAGCCCGGCTCAGTGTCTTCCCCGTCTGACTTCCCTGATGTGGCCAATCACGGAGTCAGGCTGGGAGGGATCAGAGTCGCGCTGCACCTCCAGTGGTGCGCGCAGGCGGTGCAGCAGGGCCGACCCATTTCCAAGCCTGTTTCCCGTCTGCGGCCACCTCTGGTGGTGCAGCCGAGGTCAGGCACCCTCCCCCCAGACTCCCGTCTGTGGCCACCTCTGGTGGTTCAGCGGGGGTCAGATCCCTGCCTATACTTGAGTCCTCTCTGCGGCCTCCTCTGGTGGTGCAGCAGGGGCCCAGGTCCCTCCCCGCCTGTCTCGCCCGTCTGTGTCGTGATACCTCTGGTGGTGCAGCCCGGCTCAGTGTCTTCCCCGTCTGACTTCCCTGATGTGGCCAATCACGGAGTCAGGCTGGGAGGGATCAGAGTCGCGCTGCACCTCCAGTGATGCGCGCAGGCGGTGCAGCAGGGCCGACCCATTTCCAAGCCTGTTTCCCGTCTGCGGCCACCTCTGGTGGTTCAGCGGGGGTCAGATCCCTGCCTATACTTGAGTCCTCTCTGCGGCCTCCTCTGGTGGTGCAGCAGGGGCCCAGGTCCCTCCCCGCCTGTCTCGCCCGTCTGTGTCGTGATACCTCTGGTGGTGCAGCCCGGCTCAGGGTCTTCCCCGTCTGACTTCCCTGATGTGGCCAATCACGGAGTCAGGCTGGGAGGGATCAGAGTCGCGCTGCACCTCCAGTGGTGCGCGCAGGCGGTGCAGCAGGGCCGACCCATTTCCAAGCCTGTTTCCCGTCTGCGGCCACCTCTGGTGGTGCAGCCGAGGTCAGGCACCCTCCCCCCAGACTCCCGTCTGTGGCCACCTCTGGTGGTTCAGCGGGGGTCAGATCCCTGCCTATACTTGAGTCCTCTCTGCGGCCTCCTCTGGTGGTGCAGCAGGGGCCCAGGTCCCTCCCCGCCTGTCTCGCCCGTCTGTGTCGTGATACCTCTGGTGGTGCAGCCCGGCTCAGGGTCTTCCCCGTCTGACTTCCCTGATGTGGCCAATCACGGAGTCAGGCTGGGAGGGATCAGAGTCGCGCTGCACCTCCTGTGATGCGCGCAGGCGGTGCAGCAGGGCCGACCCATTTCCAAGCCTGTTTCCCGTCTGCGGCCACCTCTGGTGGTGCAGCCGAGGTCAGGCACCCTCCCCCCAGACTCCCGTCTGTGGCCACCTCTGGTGGTTCAGCGGGGGTCAGATCCCTGCCTATACTTGAGTCCTCTCTGCGGCCTCCTCTGGTGGTGCAGCAGGGGCCCAGGTCCCTCCCCGCCTGTCTCGCCCGTCTGTGTCGTGATACCTCTGGTGGTGCAGCCCGGCTCAGGGTCTTCCCCGTCTGACTTCCCTGATGTGGCCAATCACGGAGTCAGGCTGGGAGGGATCAGAGTCGCGCTGCACCTCCAGTGGTGCGCGCAGGCGGTGCAGCAGGGCCGACCCATTTCCAAGCCTGTTTCCCGTCTGCGGCCACCTCTGGTGGTGCAGCCGAGGTCAGGCACCCTCCCCCCAGACTCCCGTCTGTGGCCACCTCTGGTGGTTCAGCGGGGGTCAGATCCCTGCCTATACTTGAGTCCTCTCTGCGGCCTCCTCTGGTGGTGCAGCAGGGGCCCAGGTCCCTCCCCGCCTGTCTCGCCCGTCTGTGTCGTGATACCTCTGGTGGTGCAGCCCGGCTCAGTGTCTTCCCCGTCTGACTTCCCTGATGTGGCCAATCACGGAGTCAGGCTGGGAGGGATCAGAGTCGCGCTGCACCTCCAGTGGTGCGCGCAGGCGGTGCAGCAGGGCCGACCCATTTCCAAGCCTGTTTCCCGTCTGCGGCCACCTCTGGTGGTGCAGCCGAGGTCAGGCACCCTCCCCCCAGACTCCCGTCTGTGGCCACCTCTGGTGGTTCAGCGAGGGTCAGATCCCTGCCTATACTTGAGTCCTCTCTGCGGCCTCCTCTGGTGGTGCAGCAGGGGCCCAGGTCCCTCCCCGCCTGTCTCGCCCGTCTGTGTCGTGATACCTCTGGTGGTGCAGCCCGGCTCAGTGTCTTCCCCGTCTGACTTCCCTGATGTGGCCAATCACGGAGTCAGGCTGGGAGGGATCAGAGTCGCGCTGCACCTCCAGTGGTGCGCGCAGGCGGTGCAGCAGGGCCGACCCATTTCCAAGCCTGTTTCCCGTCTGCGGCCACCTCTGGTGGTGCAGCCGAGGTCAGGCACCCTCCCCCCAGACTCCCGTCTGTGGCCACCTCTGGTGGTTCAGCGGGGGTCAGATCCCTGCCTATACTTGAGTCCTCTCTGCGGCCTCCTCTGGTGGTGCAGCAGGGGCCCAGGTCCCTCCCCGCCTGTCTCGCCCGTCTGTGTCGTGATACCTCTGGTGGTGCAGCCCGGCTCAGTGTCTTCCCCGTCTGACTTCCCTGATGTGGCCAATCACGGAGTCAGGCTGGGAGGGATCAGAGTCGCGCTGCACCTCCAGTGGTGCGCGCAGGCGGTGCAGCAGGGCCGACCCATTTCCAAGCCTGTTTCCCATCTGCGGCCACCTCTGGTGGTGCAGCCGAGGTCAGGCACCCTCCCCCCAGACTCCCGTCTGTGGCCACCTCTGATGGTTCAGCGGGGGTCAGATCCCTGCCTATACTTGAGTCCTCTCTGCGGCCTCCTCTGGTGGTGCAGCAGGGGCCCAGGTCCCTCCCCGCCTGTCTCGCCCGTCTGTGTCGTGATACCTCTGGTGGTGCAGCCCGGCTCAGTGTCTTCCCCGTCTGACTTCCCTGATGTGGCCAATCACGGAGTCAGGCTGGGAGGGATCAGAGTCGCGCTGCACCTCCAGTGGTGCGCGCAGGCGGTGCAGCAGGGCCGACCCATTTCCAAGCCTGTTTCCCATCTGCGGCCACCTCTGGTGGTGCAGCCGAGGTCAGGCACCCTCCCCCCAGACTCCCGTCTGTGGCCACCTCTGGTGGTTCAGCGGGGGTCAGATCCCTGCCTATACTTGAGTCCTCTCTGCGGCCTCCTCTGGTGGTGCAGCAGGGGCCCAGGTCCCTCCCCGCCTGTCTCGCCCGTCTGTGTCGTGATACCTCTGGTGGTGCAGCCCGGCTCAGTGTCTTCCCCGTCTGACTTCCCTGATGTGGCCAATCACTGAGTCAGGCTGGGAGGGATCAGAGTCGCGCTGCACCTCCAGTGGTGCGCGCAGGCGGTGCAGCAGGGCCGACCCATTTCCAAGCCTGTTTCCCGTCTGCGGCCACCTCTGGTGGTGCAGCCGAGGTCAGGCACCCTCCCCCCAGACTCCCGTCTGTGGCCACCTCTGGTGGTTCAGCGGGGGTCAGATCCCTGCCTATACTTGAGTCCTCTCTGCGGCCTCCTCTGGTGGTGCAGCAGGGGCCCAGGTCCCTCCCCGCCTGTCTCGCCCGTCTGTGTCGTGATACCTCTGGTGATGCAGCCCGGCTCAGTGTCTTCCCCGTCTGACTTCCCTGATGTGGCCAATCACGGAGTCAGGCTGGGAGGGATCAGAGTCGCGCTGCACCTCCAGTGGTGCGCGCAAGCGGTGCAGCAGGGCCGACCCATTTCCAAGCCTGTTTCCCGTCTGCGGCCACCTCTGGTGGTGCAGCCGAGGTCAGGCACCCTCCCCCCAGACTCCCGTCTGTGGCCACCTCTGGTGGTTCAGCGGGGGTCAGATCCCTGCCTATACTTGAGTCCTCTCTGCGGCCTCCTCTGGTGGTGCAGCAGGGGCCCAGGTCCCTTCCCGCCTGTCTCGCCCGTCTGTGTCGTGATACCTCTGGTGGTGCAGCCCGGCTCAGTGTCTTCCCCGTCTGACTTCCCTGATGTGGCCAATCACGGAGTCAGGCTGGGAGGGATCAGAGTCGCGCTGCACCTCCAGTGGTGCGCGCAGGCGGTGCAGCAGGGCCGACCCATTTCCAAGCCTGTTTCCCGTCTGCGGCCACCTCTGGTGGTGCAGCCGAGGTCAGGCACCCTCCCCCCAGACTCCCGTCTGTGGCCACCTCTGGTGGTTCAGCGGGGGTCAGATCCCTGCCTATACTTGAGTCCTCTCTGCGGCCTCCTCTGGTGGTGCAGCAGGGGCCCAGGTCCCTCCCCGCCTGTCTCGCCCGTCTGTGTCGTGATACCTCTGGTGGTGCAGCCCGGCTCAGTGTCTTCCCCGTCTGACTTCCCTGATGTGGCCAATCACTGAGTCAGGCTGGGAGGGATCAGAGTCGCGCTGCACCTCCAGTGGTGCGCGCAGGCGGTGCAGCAGGGCCGACCCATTTCCAAGCCTGTTTCCCGTCTGCGGCCACCTCTGGTGGTGCAGCCGAGGTCAGGCACCCTCCCCCCAGACTCCCGTCTGTGGCCACCTCTGGTGGTTCAGCGGGGGTCAGATCCCTGCCTATACTTGAGTCCTCTCTGCGGCCTCCTCTGGTGGTGCAGCAGGGGCCCAGGTCCCTCCCCGCCTGTCTCGCCCGTCTGTGTCGTGATACCTCTGGTGGTGCAGCCCGGCTCAGTGTCTTCCCCGTCTGACTTCCCTGATGTGGCCAATCACGGAGTCAGGCTGGGAGGGATCAGAGTCGCGCTGCACCTCCAGTGGTGCGCGCAGGCGGTGCAGCAGGGCCGACCCATTTCCAAGCCTGTTTCCCGTCTGCGGCCACCTCTGGTGGTGCAGCCGAGGTCAGGCACCCTCCCCCCAGACTCCCGTCTGTGGCCACCTCTGTTGGTTCAGCGGGGGTCAGATCCCTGCCTATACTTGAGTCCTCTCTGCGGCCTCCTCTGGTGGTGCAGCAGGGGCCCAGGTCCCTCCCCGCCTGTCTCGCCCGTCTGTGTCGTGATACCTCTGGTGGTGCAGCCCGGCTCAGTGTCTTCCCCGTCTGACTTCCCTGATGTGGCCAATCACGGAGTCAGGCTGGGAGGGATCAGAGTCGCGCTGCACCACCAGTGGTGCGCGCAGGCGGTGCAGCAGGGCCGGCCCATTTCCAAGCCTGTTTCCCGTCTGCGGCCACCTCTGGTGGTGCAGCCGAGGTCAGGCACCCTCCCCACAGACTCCCGTCTGTGGCCACCTCTGGTGGTTCAGCGGGGGTCAGATCCCTGCCTATACTTGAGTCCTCTCTGCGGCCTCCTCTGGTGATGCAGCAGGGGCCCAGGTCCCTCCCCGCCTGTCTCGCCCGTCTGTGTCGTGATACCTCTGGTGGTGCAGCTCGGCTCAGTGTCTTCCCCGTCTGACTTCCCTGATGTGGCCAATCACGGAGTCAGGCTGGGAGGGATCAGAGTCGCGCTGCACCTCCAGTGGTGCGCGCAGGCGGTGCAGCAGGGCCGACCCATTTCCAAGCCTGTTTCCCGTCTGCGGCCACCTCTGGTGGTGCAGCCGAGGTCAGGCACCCTCCCCCCAGACTCCCGTCTGTGTCCACCTCTGGTGGTTCAGCGGGGGTCAGATCCCTGCCTATACTTGAGTCCTCTCTGCGGCCTCCTCTGGTGATGCAGCAGGGGCCCAGGTCCCTCCCCGCCTGTCTCGCCCGTCTGTGTCGTGATACCTCTGGTGGTGCAGCCCGGCTCAGTGTCTTCCCCGTCTGACTTCCCTGATGTGGCCAATCACGGAGTCAGGCTGTGAGGGATCAGAGTCGCGCTGCACCTCCAGTGGTGCGCGCAGGCGGTGCAGCAGGGCCGACCCATTTCCAAGCCTGTTTCCCGTCTGCGGCCACCTCTGGTGGTGCAGCCGAGGTCAGGCACCCTCCCCCCAGACTCCCGTCTGTGGCCACCTCTGGTGGTTCAGCGGGGGTCAGATCCCTGCCTATACTTGAGTCCTCTCTGCGGCCTCCTCTGGTGGTGCAGCAGGGGCCCAGGTCCCTCCCCGCCTGTCTCGCCCGTCTGTGTCGTGATACCTCTGGTGGTGCAGCCCGGCTCAGTGTCTTCCCCGTCTGACTTCCCTGATGTGGCCAATCACGGAGTCAGGCTGGGAGGGATCAGAGTCGCGCTGCACCTCCAGTGGTGCGCGCAGGCGGTGCAGCAGGGCCGACCCATTTCCAAGCCTGTTTCCCGTCTGCGGCCACCTCTGGTGGTGCAGCCGAGGTCAGGCACCCTCCCCCCAGACTCCCGTCTGTGGCCACCTCTGGTGGTTCATCGGGGGTCAGATCCCTGCCTATACTTGAGTCCTCTCTGCGGCCTCCTCTGGTGGTGCAGCAGGGGCCCAGGTCCCTCCCCGCCTGTCTCGCCCGTCTGTGTCGTGATACCTCTGGTGGTGCAGCCCGGCTCAGTGTCTTCCCCGTCTGACTTCCCTGATGTGGTCAATCACGGAGTCAGGCTGGGAGGGATCAGAGTCGCGCTGCACCTCCAGTGGTGCGCGCAGGCGGTGCAGCAGGGCCGACCCATTTCCAAGCCTGTTTCCCGTCTGCGGCCACCTCTGGTGGTGCAGCCGAGGTCAGGCACCCTCCCCCCAGACTCCCGTCTGTGGCCACCTCTGGTGGTTCAGCGGGGGTCAGATCCCTGCCTATACTTGAGTCCTCTCTGCGGCCTCCTCTGGTGGTGCAGCAGGGGCCCAGGTCCCTCCCCGCCTGTCTCGCCCGTCTGTGTCGTGATACCTCTGGTGGTGCAGCCCGGCTCAGTGTCTTCCCCGTCTGACTTCCCTGATGTGGCCAATCACGGAGTCAGGCTGGGAGGGATCAGAGTCGCGCTGCACCTCCAGTGGTGCGCGCAGGCGGTGCAGCAGGGCCGACCCATTTCCAAGCCTGTTTCCCGTCTGCGGCCACCTCTGGTGGTGCAGCCGAGGTCAGGCACCCTCCCCCCAGACTCCCGTCTGTGGCCACCTCTGGTGGTTCAGCGGGGGTCAGATCCCTGCCTATACTTGAGTCCTCTCTGCGGCCTCCTCTGGTGCTGCAGCAGGGGCCCAGGTCCCTCCCCGCCTGTCTCGCCCGTCTGTGTCGTGATACCTCTGGTGGTGCAGCCCGGCTCAGTGTCTTCCCCGTCTGATTTCCCTGATGTGGCCAATCACGGAGTCAGGCTGGGAGGGATCAGAGTCGCGCTGCACCTCCAGTGGTGCGCGCAGGCGGTGCAGCAGGGCCGACCCATTTCCAAGCCTGTTTCCCGTCTGCGGCCACCTCTGGTGGTGCAGCCGAGGTCAGGCACCCTCCGCCCAGACTCCCGTCTGTGGCCACCTCTGGTGGTTCAGCGGGGGTCAGATCCCTGCCTATACTTGAGTCCTCTCTGCGGCCTCCTCTGGTGGTGCAGCAGGGGCCAGGTCCCTCCCCGCCTGTCTCGCCCGTCTGTGTCGTGATACCTCTGGTGGTGCAGCCCGGCTCAGTGTCTTCCCCGTCTGACTTCCCTGATGTGGCCAATCACGGAGTCAGGCTGGGAGGGATCAGAGTCGCGCTGCACCTCCAGTGGTGCGCGCAGGCGGTGCAGCAGGGCCGACCCATTTCCAAGCCTGTTTCCCGTCTGCGGCCACCTCTGGTGGTGCAGCCGAGGTCAGGCACCCTCCCCCAGACTCCCGTCTGTGGCCACCTCTGGTGGTTCAGCGGGGGTCAGATCCCTGCCTATACTTGAGTCCTCTCTGCGGCCTCCTCTGGTGGTGCAGCAGGGGCCCAGGTCCCTCCCCGCCTGTCTCGCCCGTCTGTGTCGTGATACCTCTGGTGGTGCAGCCCGGCTCAGTGTCTTCCCCGTCTGACTTCCCTGATGTGGCCAATCACGGAGTCAGGCTGGGAGGGATCAGAGTCGCGCTGCACCTCCAGTGGTGCGCGCAGGCGGTGCAGCAGGGCCGACCCATTTCCAAGCCTGTTTCCCGTCTGCGGCCACCTCTGGTGGTGCAGCCGAGGTCAGGCACCCTCCCCCCAGACTCCCGTCTGTGGCCACCTCTGGTGGTTCAGCGGGGGTCAGATCCCTGCCTATACTTGAGTCCTCTCTGCGGCCTCCTCTGGTGGTGCAGCAGGGGCCCAGGTCCCTCCCCGCCTGTCTCGCCCGTCTGTGTCGTGATACCTCTGGTGGTGCAGCCCGGCTCAGTGTCTTCCCCGTCTGACTTCCCTGATGTGGCCAATCACGGAGTCAGGCTGGGAGGGATCAGAGTCGCGCTGCACCTCCAGTGGTGCGCGCAGGCGGTGCAGCAGGGCCGACCCATTTCCAAGCCTGTTTCCCGTCTGCGGCCACCTCTGGTGGTGCAGCCGAGGTCAGGCACCCTCCCCCCAGACTCCCGTCTGTGGCCACCTCTGGTGGTTCAGCGGGGGTCAGATCCCTGCCTATACTTGAGTCCTCTCTGCGGCCTCCTCTGGTGGTGCAGTAGGGGCCCAGGTCCCTCCCCGCCTGTCTCGCCCGTCTGTGTTGTGATACCTCTGGTGGTGCAGCCCGGCTCAGTGTCTTCCCCGTCTGACATCCCTGATGTGGCCAATCACGGAGTCAGGCTGGGAGGGATCAGAGTCGCGCTGCACCTCCAGTGGTGCGCGCAGGCGGTGCAGCAGGGCCGACCCATTTCCAAGCCTGTTTCCCGTCTGCGGCCACCTCTGGTGGTGCAGCCGAGGTCAGGCACCCTCCCCCCAGACTCCCGTCTGTGGCCACCTCTGGTGGTTCAGCGGGGGTCAGATCCCTGCCTATACTTGAGTCCTCTCTGCGGCCTCCTCTGGTGGTGCAGTAGGGGCCCAGGTCCCTCCCCGCCTGTCTCGCCCGTCTGTGTCGTGATACCTCTGGTGGTGCAGCCCGGCTCAGTGTCTTCCCCGTCTGACTTCCCTGATGTGGCCAATCACGGAGTCAGGCTGGGAGGGATCAGAGTCGCGCTGCACCTCCAGTGGTGCGCGCAGGCGGTGCAGCAGGGCCGACCCATTTCCAAGCCTGTTTCCCGTCTGCGGCCACCTCTGGTGGTGCAGCCGAGGTCAGGCACCCTTCCCCCCAGACTCCCGTCTGTGGCCACCTCTGGTGGTTCAGCGGGGGTCAGATCCCTGCCTATACTTGAGTCCTCTCTGCGGCCTCCTCTGGTGATGCAGCAGGGGCCCAGGTCCCTCCCCGCCTGTCTCGCCCGTCTGTGTCGTGATACCTCTGGTGGTGCAGCCCGGCTCAGTGTCTTCCCCGTCTGACTTCCCTGATGTGGCCAATCACGGAGTCAGGCTGGGAGGGATCAGAGTCGCGCTGCACCTCCAGTGGTGCGCGCAGGCGGTGCAGCAGGGCCGACCCATTTCCAAGCCTGTTTCCCGTCTGCGGCCACCTCTGGTGGTGCAGCCGAGGTCAGGCACCCTCCCCCCAGACTCCCGTCTGTGGCCACCTCTGGTGGTTCAGCGGGGGTCAGATCCCTGCCTATACTTGAGTCCTCTCTGCGGCCTCCTCTGGTGGTGCAGCAGGGGCCCAGGTCCCTCCCCGCCTGTCTCGCCCGTCTGTGTCGTGATACCTCTGGTGGTGCAGCCCGGCTCAGTGTCTTCCCCGTCTGACTTCCCTGATGTGGCCAATCACGGAGTCAGGCTGGGAGGGATCAGAGTCGCGCTGCACCTCCAGTGGTGCGCGCAGGCGGTGCAGCAGGGCCGACCCATTTCCAAGCCTGTTTCCCGTCTGCGGCCACCTCTGGTGGTGCAGCCGAGGTCAGGCACCCTCCCCCCAGACTCCCGTCTGTGGCCACCTCTGGTGGTTCAGCGGGGGTCAGATCCCTGCCTATACTTGAGTCCTCTCTGCGGCCTCCTCTGGTGGTGCAGCAGGGGCCCAGGTCCCTCCCCGCCTGTCTCGCCCGTCTGTGTCGTGATACCTCTGGTGGTGCAGCCCGGCTCAGTGTCTTCCCCGTCTGACTTCCCTGATGTGGCCAATCACGGAGTCAGGCTGGGAGGGATCAGAGTCGCGCTGCACCTCCAGTGGTGCGCGCAGGCGGTGCAGCAGGGCCGACCCATTTCCAAGCCTGTTTCCCGTCTGCGGCCACCTCTGGTGGTGCAGCCGAGGTCAGGCACCCTCCCCCCAGACTCCCGTCTGTGGCCACCTCTGTTGGTTCAGCGGGGGTCAGATCCCTGCCTATACTTGAGTCCTCTCTGCGGCCTCCTCTGGTGGTGCAGCAGGGGCCAGGTCCCTCCCCGCCTGTCTCGCCCGTCTGTGTCGTGATACCTCTGGTGGTGCAGCTCGGCTCAGTGTCTTCCCCGTCTGACTTCCCTGATGTGGCCAATCACGGAGTCAGGCTGGGAGGGATCAGAGTCGCGCTGCACCTCCAGTGGTGCGCGCAGGCGGTGCAGCAGGGCCGACCCATTTCCAAGCCTGTTTCCCGTCTGCGGCCACCTCTGGTGGTGCAGCCGAGGTCAGGCACCCTCCCCCAGACTCCCGTCTGTGGCCACCTCTGGTGGTTCAGCGGGGGTCAGATCCCTGCCTATACTTGAGTCCTCTCTGCGGCCTCCTCTGGTGGTGCAGCAGGGGCCCAGGTCCCTCCCCGCCTGTCTCGCCCGTCTGTGTCGTGATACCTCTGGTGGTGCAGCCCGGCTCAGTGTCTTCCCCGTCTGACTTCCCTGATGTGGCCAATCACGGAGTCAGGCTGGGAGGGATCAGAGTCGCGCTGCACCTCCAGTGGTGCGCGCAGGCGGTGCAGCAGGGCCGACCCATTTCCAAGCCTGTTTCCCGTCTGCGGCCACCTCTGGTGGTGCAGCCGAGGTCAGGCACCCTCCCCCCAGACTCCCGTCTGTGGCCACCTCTGGTGGTTCAGCGGGGGTCAGATCCCTGCCTATACTTGAGTCCTCTCTGCGGCCTCCTCTGGTGGTGCAGCAGGGGCCCAGGTCCCTCCCCGCCTGTCTCGCCCGTCTGTGTCGTGATACCTCTGGTGGTGCAGCCCGGCTCAGTGTCTTCCCCGTCTGACTTCCCTGATGTGGCCAATCACGGAGTCAGGCTGGGAGGGATCAGAGTCGCGCTGCACCTCCAGTGGTGCGCGCAGGCGGTGCAGCAGGGCCGACCCATTTCCAAGCCTGTTTCCCGTCTGCGGCCACCTCTGGTGGTGCAGCCGAGGTCAGGCACCCTCCCCCCAGACTCCCGTCTGTGGCCACCTCTGGTGGTTCAGCGGGGGTCAGATCCCTGCCTATACTTGAGTCCTCTCTGCGGCCTCCTCTGGTGGTGCAGTAGGGGCCCAGGTCCCTCCCCGCCTGTCTCGCCCGTCTGTGTTGTGATACCTCTGGTGGTGCAGCCCGGCTCAGTGTCTTCCCCGTCTGACATCCCTGATGTGGCCAATCACGGAGTCAGGCTGGGAGGGATCAGAGTCGCGCTGCACCTCCAGTGGTGCGCGCAGGCGGTGCAGCAGGGCCGACCCATTTCCAAGCCTGTTTCCCGTCTGCGGCCACCTCTGGTGGTGCAGCCGAGGTCAGGCACCCTCCCCCCAGACTCCCGTCTGTGGCCACCTCTGGTGGTTCAGCGGGGGTCAGATCCCTGCCTATACTTGAGTCCTCTCTGCGGCCTCCTCTGGTGGTGCAGTAGGGGCCCAGGTCCCTCCCCGCCTGTCTCGCCCGTCTGTGTCGTGATACCTCTGGTGGTGCAGCCCGGCTCAGTGTCTTCCCCGTCTGACTTCCCTGATGTGGCCAATCACGGAGTCAGGCTGGGAGGGATCAGAGTCGCGCTGCACCTCCAGTGGTGCGCGCAGGCGGTGCAGCAGGGCCGACCCATTTCCAAGCCTGTTTCCCGTCTGCGGCCACCTCTGGTGGTGCAGCCGAGGTCAGGCACCCTTCCCCCCAGACTCCCGTCTGTGGCCACCTCTGGTGGTTCAGCGGGGGTCAGATCCCTGCCTATACTTGAGTCCTCTCTGCGGCCTCCTCTGGTGATGCAGCAGGGGCCCAGGTCCCTCCCCGCCTGTCTCGCCCGTCTGTGTCGTGATACCTCTGGTGGTGCAGCCCGGCTCAGTGTCTTCCCCGTCTGACTTCCCTGATGTGGCCAATCACGGAGTCAGGCTGGGAGGGATCAGAGTCGCGCTGCACCTCCAGTGGTGCGCGCAGGCGGTGCAGCAGGGCCGACCCATTTCCAAGCCTGTTTCCCGTCTGCGGCCACCTCTGGTGGTGCAGCCGAGGTCAGGCACCCTCCCCCCAGACTCCCGTCTGTGGCCACCTCTGGTGGTTCAGCGGGGGTCAGATCCCTGCCTATACTTGAGTCCTCTCTGCGGCCTCCTCTGGTGGTGCAGCAGGAGCCCAGGTCCCTCCCCGCCTGTCTCGCCCGTCTGTGTCGTGATACCTCTGGTGGTGCAGCCCGGCTCAGTGTCTTCCCCGTCTGACTTCCCTGATGTGGCCAATCACGGAGTCAGGCTGGGAGGGATCAGAGTCGCGCTGCACCTCCAGTGGTGCGCGCAGGCGGTGCAGCAGGGCCGACCCATTTCCAAGCCTGTTTCCCGTCTGCGGCCACCTCTGGTGGTGCAGCCGAGGTCAGGCACCCTCCCCCCAGACTCCCGTCTGTGGCCACCTCTGTTGGTTCAGCGGGGGTCAGATCCCTGCCTATACTTGAGTCCTCTCTGCGGCCTCCTCTGGTGGTGCAGCAGGGGCCCAGGTCCCTCCCCGCCTGTCTCGCCCGTCTGTGTCGTGATACCTCTGGTGGTGCAGCCCGGCTCAGTGTCTTCCCCGTCTGACTTCCCTGATGTGGCCAATCACGGAGTCAGGCTGGGAGGGATCAGAGTCGCGCTGCACCTCCAGTGGTGCGCGCAGGCGGTGCAGCAGGGCCGACCCATTTCCAAGCCTGTTTCCCGTCTGCGGCCACCTCTGGTGGTGCAGCCGAGGTCAGGCACCCTCCCCCCAGACTCCCGTCTGTGGCCACCTCTGGTGGTTCAGCGGGGGTCAGATCCCTGCCTATACTTGAGTCCTCTCTGCGGCCTCCTCTGGTGGTGCAGCAGGGGCCCAGGTCCCTCCCCGCCTGTCTCGCCCGTCTGTGTCGTGATACCTCTGGTGGTGCAGCCCGGCTCAGTGTCTTCCCCGTCTGACTTCCCTGATGTGGCCAATCACGGAGTCAGGCTGGGAGGGATCAGAGTCGCGCTGCACCTCCAGTGGTGCGCGCAGGCGGTGCAGCAGGGCCGACCCATTTCCAAGCCTGTTTCCCGTCTGCGGCCACCTCTGGTGGTGCAGCCGAGGTCAGGCACCCTCCCCCCAGACTCCCGTCTGTGGCCACCTCTGGTGGTTCAGCGGGGGTCAGATCCCTGCCTATACTTGAGTCCTCTCTGCGGCCTCCTCTGGTGATGCAGCAGGGGCCCAGGTCCCTCCCCGCCTGTCTCGCCCGTCTGTGTCGTGATACCTCTGGTGGTGCAGCTCGGCTCAGTGTCTTCCCCGTCTGACTTCCCTGATGTGGCCAATCACGGAGTCAGGCTGGGAGGGATCAGAGTCGCGCTGCACCTCCAGTGGTGCGCGCAGGCGGTGCAGCAGGGCCGACCCATTTCCAAGCCTGTTTCCCGTCTGCGGCCACCTCTGGTGGTGCAGCCGAGGTCAGGCACCCTCCCCCCAGACTCCCGTCTGTGGCCACCTCTGGTGGTTCAGCGGGGGTCAGATCCCTGCCTATACTTGAGTCCTCTCTGCGGCCTCCTCTGGTGATGCAGCAGGGGCCCAGGTCCCTCCCCGCCTGTCTCGCCCGTCTGTGTCGTGATACCTCTGGTGGTGCAGCCCGGCTCAGTGTCTTCCCCGTCTGACTTCCCTGATGTGGCCAATCACGGAGTCAGGCTGTGAGGGATCAGAGTCGCGCTGCACCTCCAGTGGTGCGCGCAGGCGGTGCAGCAGGGCCGACCCATTTCCAAGCCTGTTTCCCGTCTGCGGCCACCTCTGGTGGTGCAGCCGAGGTCAGGCACCCTCCCCCCAGACTCCCGTCTGTGGCCACCTCTGGTGGTTCAGCGGGGGTCAGATCCCTGCCTATACTTGAGTCCTCTCTGCGGCCTCCTCTGGTGGTGCAGCAGGGGCCCAGGTCCCTCCCCGCCTGTCTCGCCCGTCTGTGTCGTGATACCTCTGGTGGTGCAGCCCGGCTCAGTGTCTTCCCCGTCTGACTTCCCTGATGTGGCCAATCACGGAGTCAGGCTGGGAGGGATCAGAGTCGCGCTGCACCTCCAGTGGTGCGCGCAGGCGGTGCAGCAGGGCCGACCCATTTCCAAGCCTGTTTCCCGTCTGCGGCCACCTCTGGTGGTGCAGCCGAGGTCAGGCACCCTCCCCCCAGACTCCCGTCTGTGGCCACCTCTGGTGGTTCATCGGGGGTCAGATCCCTGCCTATACTTGAGTCCTCTCTGCGGCCTCCTCTGGTGGTGCAGCAGGGGCCCAGGTCCCTCCCCGCCTGTCTCGCCCGTCTGTGTCGTGATACCTCTGGTGGTGCAGCCCGGCTCAGTGTCTTCCCCGTCTGACTTCCCTGATGTGGCCAATCACGGAGTCAGGCTGGGAGGGATCAGAGTCGCGCTGCACCTCCAGTGGTGCGCGCAGGCGGTGCAGCAGGGCCGACCCATTTCCAAGCCTGTTTCCCGTCTGCGGCCACCTCTGGTGGTGCAGCCGAGGTCAGGCACCCTCCCCCCAGACTCCCGTCTGTGGCCACCTCTGGTGGTTCAGCGGGGGTCAGATCCCTGCCTATACTTGAGTCCTCTCTGCGGCCTCCTCTGGTGGTGCAGCAGGGGCCCAGTTCCCTCCCCGCCTGTCTCGCCCGTCTGTGTCGTGATACCTCTGGTGGTGCAGCCCGGCTCAGTGTCTTCCCCGTCTGACTTCCCTGATGTGGCCAATCACGGAGTCAGGCTGGGAGGGATCAGAGTCGCGCTGCACCTCCAGTGGTGCGCGCAGGCGGTGCAGCAGGGCCGACCCATTTCCAAGCCTGTTTCCCGTCTGCGGCCACCTCTGGTGGTGCAGCCGAGGTCAGGCACCCTCCCCCCAGACTCCCGTCTGTGGCCACCTCTGGTGGTTCAGCGGGGGTCAGATCCCTGCCTATACTTGAGTCCTCTCTGCGGCCTCCTCTGGTGGTGCAGCAGGGGCCCAGGTCCCTCCCCGCCTGTCTCACCCGTCTGTGTCGTGATACCTCTGGTGGTGCAGCCCGGCTCAGTGTCTTCCCCGTCTGACTTCCCTGATGTGGCCAATCACGGAGTCAGGCTGGGAGGGATCAGAGTCGCGCTGCACCTCCAGTGGTGCGCGCAGGCGGTGCAGCAGGGCCGACCCATTTCCAAGCCTGTTTCCCGTCTGCGGCCACCTCTGGTGGTGCAGCCGAGGTCAGGCACCCTCCCCCCAGACTCCCGTCTGTGGCCACCTCTGGTGGTTCAGCGGGGGTCAGATCCCTGCCTATACTTGAGTCCTCTCTGCGGCCTCCTCTGGTGGTGCAGCAGGGGCCCAGGTCCCTCCCCGCCTGTCTCGCCCGTCTGTGTCGTGATACCTCTGGTGGTGCAGCCCGGCTCAGTGTCTTCCCCGTCTGACTTCCCTGATGTGGCCAATCACGGAGTCAGGCTGGGAGGGATCAGAGTCGCGCTGCACCTCCAGTGGTGCGCGCAGGCGGTGCAGCAGGGCCGACCCATTTCCAAGCCTGTTTCCCGTCTGCGGCCACCTCTGGTGGTGCAGCCGAGGTCAGGCACCCTCCCCCCAGACTCCCGTCTGTGGCCACCTCTGGTGGTTCAGCGGGGGTCAGATCCCTGCCTATACTTGAGTCCTCTCTGCGGCCTCCTCTGGTGGTGCAGCAGGGGCCCAGGTCCCTCCCCGCCTGTCTCGCCCGTCTGTGTCGTGATACCTCTGGTGGTGCAGCCCGGCTCAGTGTCTTCCCCGTCTGACTTCCCTGATGTGGCCAATCACGGAGTCAGGCTGGGAGGGATCAGAGTCGCGCTGCACCTCCAGTGGTGCGCGCAGGCGGTGCAGCAGGGCCGACCCATTTCCAAGCCTGTTTCCCGTCTGCGGCCACCTCTGGTGGTGCAGCCGAGGTCAGGCACCCCCCCCCCAGACTCCCGTCTGTGGCCACCTCTGGTGGTTCAGCGGGGGTCAGATCCCTGCCTATACTTGAGTCCTCTCTGCGGCCTCCTCTGGTGGTGCAGCAGGGGCCAGGTCCCTCCCCGCCTGTCTCGCCCGTCTGTGTCGTGATACCTCTGGTGGTGCAGCCCGGCTCAGTGTCTTCCCCGTCTGACTTCCCTGATGTGGCCAATCACGGAGTCAGGCTGGGAGGGATCAGAGTCGCGCTGCACCTCCAGTGGTGCGCGCAGGCGGTGCAGCAGGGCCGACCCATTTCCAAGCCTGTTTCCCGTCTGCGGCCACCTCTGGTGGTGCAGCCGAGGTCAGGCACCCTCCCCCCAGACTCCCGTCTGTGGCCACCTCTGGTGGTTCAGCGGGGGTCAGATCCCTGCCTATACTTGAGTCCTCTCTGCGGCCTCCTCTGGTGGTGCAGCAGGGGCCCAGGTCCCTCCCCGCCTGTCTCGCCCGTCTGTGTCGTGATACCTCTGGTGGTGCAGCCCGGCTCAGTGTCTTCCCCGTCTGACTTCCCTGATGTGGCCAATCACGGAGTCAGGCTGGGAGGGATCAGAGTCGCGCTGCACCTCCAGTGGTGCGCGCAGGCGGTGCAGCAGGGCCGACCCATTTCCAAGCCTGTTTCCCGTCTGCGGCCACCTCTGGTGGTGCAGCCGAGGTCAGGCACCCTCCCCCCAGACTCCCGTCTGTGGCCACCTCTGGTGGTTCAGCGGGGGTCAGATCCCTGCCTATACTTGAGTCCTCTCTGCGGCCTCCTCTGGTGGTGCAGCAGGGGCCCAGGTCCCTCCCCGCCTGTCTCGCCCGTCTGTGTCGTGATACCTCTGGTGGTGCAGCCCGGCTCAGTGTCTTCCCCGTCTGATTTCCCTGATGTGGCCAATCACGGAGTCAGGCTGGGAGGGATCAGAGTCGCGCTGCACCTCCAGTGGTGCGCGCAGGCGGTGCAGCAGGGCCGACCCATTTCCAAGCCTGTTTCCCGTCTGCGGCCACCTCTGGTGGTGCAGCCGAGGTCAGGCACCCTCCCCCCAGACTCCCGTCTGTGGCCACCTCTGGTGGTTCAGCGGGGGTCAGATCCCTGCCTATACTTGAGTCCTCTCTGCGGCCTCCTCTGGTGGTGCAGCAGGGGCCAGGTCCCTCCCCGCCTGTCTCGCCCGTCTGTGTCGTGATACCTCTGGTGGTGCAGCCCGGCTCAGTGTCTTCCCCGTCTGACTTCCCTGATGTGGCCAATCACGGAGTCAGGCTGGGAGGGATCAGAGTCGCGCTGCACCTCCAGTGGTGCGCGCAGGCGGTGCAGCAGGGCCGACCCATTTCCAAGCCTGTTTCCCGTCTGCGGCCACCTCTGGTGGTGCAGCCGAGGTCAGGCACCCTCCCCCCAGACTCCCGTCTGTGGCCACCTCTGGTGGTTCAGCGGGGGTCAGATCCCTGCCTATACTTGAGTCCTCTCTGCGGCCTCCTCTGGTGGTGCAGCAGGGGCCCAGGTCCCTCCCCGCCTGTCTCGCCCGTCTGTGTCGTGATACCTCTGGTGGTGCAGCCCGGCTCAGTGTCTTCCCCGTCTGACTTCCCTGATGTGGCCAATCACGGAGTCAGGCTGGGAGGGATCAGAGTCGCGCTGCACCTCCAGTGGTGCGCGCAGGCGGTGCAGCAGGGCCGACCCATTTCCAAGCCTGTTTCCCGTCTGCGGCCACCTCTGGTGGTGCAGCCGAGGTCAGGCACCCTCCCCCAGACTCCCGTCTGTGGCCACCTCTGGTGGTTCAGCGGGGGTCACAGATCCCTGCCTATACTTGAGTCCTCTCTGCGGCCTCCTCTGGTGGTGCAGCAGGGGCCCAGGTCCCTCCCCGCCTGTCTCGCCCGTCTGTGTCGTGATACCTCTGGTGGTGCAGCCCGGCTCAGTGTCTTCCCCGTCTGACTTCCCTGATGTGGCCAATCACGGAGTCAGGCTGGGAGGGATCAGAGTCGCGCTGCACCTCCAGTGGTGCGCGCAGGCGGTGCAGCAGGGCCGACCCATTTCCAAGCCTGTTTCCCGTCTGCGGCCACCTCTGGTGGTGCAGCCGAGGTCAGGCACCCTCCCCCCAGACTCCCGTCTGTGGCCACCTCTGGTGGTTCAGCGGGGGTCAGATCCCTGCCTATACTTGAGTCCTCTCTGCGGCCTCCTCTGGTGGTGCAGCAGGGGCCCAGGTCCCTCCCCGCCTGTCTCGCCCGTCTGTGTCGTGATACCTCTGGTGGTGCAGCCCGGCTCAGTGTCTTCCCCGTCTGACTTCCCTGATGTGGCCAATCACGGAGTCAGGCTGGGAGGGATCAGAGTCGCGCTGCACCTCCAGTGGTGCGCGCAGGCGGTGCAGCAGGGCCGACCCATTTCCAAGCCTGTTTCCCGTCTGCGGCCACCTCTGGTGGTGCAGCCGAGGTCAGGCACCCTCCCCCCAGACTCCCGTCTGTGGCCACCTCTGGTGGTTCAGCGGGGGTCAGATCCCTGCCTATACTTGAGTCCTCTCTGCGGCCTCCTCTGGTGGTGCAGCAGGGGCCCAGGTCCCTCCCCGCCTGTCTCGCCCGTCTGTGTCGTGATACCTCTGGTGGTGCAGCCCGGCTCAGTGTCTTCCCCGTCTGACTTCCCTGATGTGGCCAATCACGGAGTCAGGCTGGGAGGGATCAGAGTCGCGCTGCACCTCCAGTGGTGCGCGCAGGCGGTGCAGCAGGGCCGACCCATTTCCAAGCCTGTTTCCCGTCTGCGGCCACCTCTGGTGGTGCAGCCGAGGTCAGGCACCCTCCCCCCAGACTCCCGTCTGTGGCCACCTCTGGTGGTTCAGCGGGGGTCAGATCCCTGCCTATACTTGAGTCCTCTCTGCGGCCTCCTCTGGTGGTGCAGCAGGGGCCCAGGTCCCTCCCCGCCTGTCTCGCCCGTCTGTGTCGTGATACCTCTGGTGGTGCAGCCCGGCTCAGTGTCTTCCCCGTCTGACTTCCCTGATGTGGCCAATCACGGAGTCAGGCTGGGAGGGATCAGAGTCGCGCTGCACCTCCAGTGGTGCGCGCAGGCGGTGCAGCAGGGCCGACCCATTTCCAAGCCTGTTTCCCGTCTGCGGCCACCTCTGGTGGTGCAGCCGAGGTCAGGCACCCTCCCCCCAGACTCCCGTCTGTGGCCACCTCTGGTGGTTCAGCGGGGGTCAGATCCCTGCCTATACTTGAGTCCTCTCTGCGGCCTCCTCTGGTGGTGCAGCAGGGGCCCAGGTCCCTCCCCGCCTGTCTCGCCCGTCTGTGTCGTGATACCTCTGGTGGTGCAGCCCGGCTCAGTGTCTTCCCCGTCTGACTTCCCTGATGTGGCCAATCACGGAGTCAGGCTGGGAGGGATCAGAGTCGCGCTGCACCTCCAGTGGTGCGCGCAGGCGGTGCAGCAGGGCCGACCCATTTCCAAGCCTGTTTCCCGTCTGCGGCCACCTCTGGTGGTGCAGCCGAGGTCAGGCACCCTCCCCCCAGACTCCCGTCTGTGGCCACCTCTGGTGGTTCAGCGGGGGTCAGATCCCTGCCTATACTTGAGTCCTCTCTGCGGCCTCCTCTGGTGGTGCAGCAGGGGCCCAGGTCCCTCCCCGCCTGTCTCGCCCGTCTGTGTCGTGATACCTCTGGTGGTGCAGCCCGGCTCAGTGTCTTCCCCGTCTGACTTCCCTGATGTGGCCAATCACGGAGTCAGGCTGGGAGGGATCAGAGTCGCGCTGCACCTCCAGTGGTGCGCGCAGGCGGTGCAGCAGGGCCGACCCATTTCCAAGCCTGTTTCCCGTCTGCGGCCACCTCTGGTGGTGCAGCCGAGGTCAGGCACCCTCCCCCCAGACTCCCGTCTGTGGCCACCTCTGGTGGTTCAGCGGGGGTCAGATCCCTGCCTATACTTGAGTCCTCTCTGCGGCCTCCTCTGGTGGTGCAGCAGGGGCCCAGGTCCCTCCCCGCCTGTCTCGCCCGTCTGTGTCGTGATACCTCTGGTGGTGCAGCCCGGCTCAGTGTCTTCCCCGTCTGACTTCCCTGATGTGGCCAATCACGGAGTCAGGCTGGGAGGGATCAGAGTCGCGCTGCACCTCCAGTGGTGCGCGCAGGCGGTGCAGCAGGGCCGACCCATTTCCAAGCCTGTTTCCCGTCTGCGGCCACCTCTGGTGGTGCAGCCGAGGTCAGGCACCCTCCCCCAGACTCCCGTCTGTGGCCACCTCTGGTGGTTCAGCGGGGGTCAGATCCCTGCCTATACTTGAGTCCTCTCTGCGGCCTCCTCTGGTGGTTGCAGTAGGGGCCAGGTCCCTCCCCGCCTGTCTCGCCCGTCTGTGTCGTGATACCTCTGGTGGTGCAGCCCGGCTCAGTGTCTTCCCCGTCTGACTTCCCTGATGTGGCCAATCACGGAGTCAGGCTGGGAGGGATCAGAGTCGCGCTGCACCTCCAGTGGTGCGCGCAGGCGGTGCAGCAGGGCCGACCCATTTCCAAGCCTGTTTCCCGTCTGCGGCCACCTCTGGTGGTGCAGCCGAGGTCAGGCACCCTTCCCCCCAGACTCCGTCTGTGGCCACCTCTGGTGGTTCAGCGGGGGTCAGATCCTGCCTATACTTGAGTCCTCTCTGCGGCCTCCTCTGGTGATGCAGCAGGGGCCCAGTCCCTCCCCGCCTGTCTCGCCCGTCTGTGTCGTGATACCTCTGGTGGTGCAGCCCGGCTCAGTGTCTTCCCCGTCTGACTTCCCTGATGTGGCCAATCACGGAGTCAGGCTGGAGGGATCAGAGTCGCGCTGCACCTCCAGTGGTGCGCGCAGGCGGTGCAGCAGGGCCGACCCATTTCCAAGCCTGTTTCCCGTCTGCGGCCACCTCTGGTGGTGCAGCCGAGGTCAGGCACCCTCCCCCCAGACTCCGTCTGTGGCCACCTCTGGTGGTTCAGCGGGGGTCAGATCCCTGCCTATACTTGAGTCCTCTCTGCGGCCTCCTCTGGTGGTGCAGCAGGGGCCCAGGTCCCTCCCCGCCTGTCTCGCCCGTCTGTGTCGTGATACCTCTGGTGGTGCAGCCCGGCTCAGTGTCTTCCCCGTCTGACTTCCCTGATGTGGCCAATCACGGAGTCAGGCTGGGAGGGATCAGAGTCGCGCTGCACCTCCAGTGGTGCGCGCAGGCGGTGCAGCAGGGCCGACCCATTTCCAAGCCTGTTTCCCGTCTGCGGCCACCTCTGGTGGTGCAGCCGAGGTCAGGCACCCTCCCCCCAGACTCCCGTCTGTGGCCACCTCTGGTGGTTCAGCGGGGGTCAGATCCCTGCCTATACTTGAGTCCTCTCTGCGGCCTCCTCTGGTGGTGCAGCAGGGGCCAGGTCCCTCCCCGCCTGTCTCGCCCGTCTGTGTCGTGATACCTCTGGTGGTGCAGCCCGGCTCAGTGTCTCCCCGTCTGACTTCCCTGATGTGGCCAATCACGGAGTCAGGCTGGGAGGGATCAGAGTCGCGCTGCACCTCCAGTGGTGCGCGCAGGCGGTGCAGCAGGCCGACCCATTTCCAAGCCTGTTTCCCGTCTGCGGCCACCTCTGGTGGTGCAGCCGAGGTCAGGCACCCTCCCCCCAGACTCCCGTCTGTGGCCACCTCTGGTGGTTCAGCGGGGGTCAGATCCCTGCCTATACTTGAGTCCTCTCTGCGGCCTCCTCTGGTGGTGCAGCAGGGGCCCAGGTCCCTCCCCGCCTGTCTCGCCCGTCTGTGTCGTGATACCTCTGGTGGTGCAGCCCGGCTCAGTGTCTTCCCCGTCTGACTTCCCTGATGTGGCCAATCACGGAGTCAGGCTGGGAGGGATCAGAGTCGCGCTGCACCTCCAGTGGTGCGCGCAGGCGGTGCAGCAGGGCCGACCCATTTCCAAGCCTGTTTCCCGTCTGCGGCCACCTCTGGTGGTGCAGCCGAGGTCAGGCACCCTCCCCCCAGACTCCCGTCTGTGGCCACCTCTGGTGGTTCAGCGGGGGTCAGATCCCTGCCTATACTTGAGTCCTCTCTGCGGCCTCCTCTGGTGGTGCAGCAGGGGCCCAGGTCCCTCCCCGCCTGTCTCGCCCGTCTGTGTCGTGATACCTCTGGTGGTGCAGCCCGGCTCAGTGTCTTCCCCGTCTGACTTCCCTGATGTGGCCAAACACGGAGTCAGGCTGGGAGGGATCAGAGTCGCGCTGCACCTCCAGTGGTGCGCGCAGGCGGTGCAGCAGGGCCGACCCATTTCCAAGCCTGTTTCCCGTCTGCGGCCACCTCTGGTGGTGCAGCCGAGGTCAGGCACCCTCCCCCCCAGACTCCCGTCTGTGGCCACCTCTGGTGGTTCTGCGGGGGTCAGATCCCTGCCTATACTTGAGTCCTCTCTGCGGCCTCCTCTGGTGGTGCAGCAGGGGCCCAGGTCCCTCCCCGCCTGTCTCGCCCGTCTGTGTCGTGATACCTCTGGTGGTGCAGCCCGGCTCAGTGTCTTCCCCG
Organism: Limnoperna fortunei; assembly: GCA_944474755.1. Classification (NCBI taxonomy): domain Eukaryota; kingdom Metazoa; phylum Mollusca; class Bivalvia; order Mytilida; family Modiolidae; genus Limnoperna; species Limnoperna fortunei. The sequence goes on along the minus strand of CALYDG010000150.1, from coordinate 22,293 downwards.
TCTGACTTCCCTGATGTGGCCAATCACGGAGTCAGGCTGGGAGGGATCAGAGTCGCGCTGCACCTCCAGTGGTGCGCGCAGGCGGTGCAGCAGGGCCGACCCATTTCCAAGCCTGTTTCCCGTCTGCGGCCACCTCTGGTGGTGCAGCCGAGGTCAGGCACCCTCCCCCCAGACTCCCGTCTGTGGCCACCTCTGGTGGTTCAGCGGGGGTCAGATCCCTGCCTATACTTGAGTCCTCTCTGCGGCCTCCTCTGGTGGTGCAGCAGGGGCCCAGGTCCCTCCCCGCCTGTCTCGCCCGTCTGTGTCGTGATACCTCTGGTGGTGCAGCCCGGCTCAGTGTCTTCCCCGTCTGACTTCCCTGATGTGGCCAATCACGGAGTCAGGCTGGGAGGGATCAGAGTCGCGCTGCACCTCCAGTGGTGCGCGCAGGCGGTGCAGCAGGGCCGACCCATTTCCAAGCCTGTTTCCCGTCTGCGGCCACCTCTGGTGGTGCAGCCGAGGTCAGGCACCCTCCCCCCAGACTCCCGTCTGTGGCCACCTCTGGTGGTTCAGCGGGGGTCAGATCCCTGCCTATACTTGAGTCCTCTCTGCGGCCTCCTCTGGTGGTGCAGCAGGGGCCCAGGTCCCTCCCCGCCTGTCTCGCCCGTCTGTGTCGTGATACCTCTGGTGGTGCAGCCCGGCTCAGTGTCTTCCCCGTCTGACTTCCCTGATGTGGCCAATCACGGAGTCAGGCTGGGAGGGATCAGAGTCGCGCTGCACCTCCAGTGGTGCGCGCAGGCGGTGCAGCAGGGCCGACCCATTTCCAAGCCTGTTTCCCGTCTGCGGCCACCTGTGGTGGTGCAGCCGAGGTCAGGCACCCTCCCCCCCAGACTCCCGTCTGTGGCCACCTCTGGTGGTTCAGCGGGGGTCAGATCCCTGCCTATACTTGAGTCCTCTCTGCGGCCTCCTCTGGTGGTGCAGCAGGGGCCCAGGTCCCTCCCCGCCTGTCTCGCCCGTCTGTGTCGTGATACCTCTGGTGGTGCAGCCCGGCTCAGTGTCTTCCCCGTCTGACTTCCCTGATGTGGCCAATCACGGAGTCAGGCTGGGAGGGATCAGAGTCGCGCTGCACCTCCAGTGGTGCGCGCAGGCGGTGCAGCAGGGCCGACCCATTTCCAAGCCTGTTTCCCGTCTGCGGCCACCTCTGGTGGTGCAGCCGAGGTCAGGCACCCTCCCCCCAGACTCCCGTCTGTGGCCACCTCTGGTGGTTCAGCGGGGGTCAGATCCCTGCCTATACTTGAGTCCTCTCTGCGGCCTCCTCTGGTGGTGCAGTAGGGGCCCAGGTCCCTCCCCGCCTGTCTCGCCCGTCTGTGTCGTGATACCTCTGGTGGTGCAGCCCGGCTCAGTGTCTTCCCCGTCTGACTTCCCTGATGTGGCCAATCACGGAGTCAGGCTGGGAGGGATCAGAGTCGCGCTGCACCTCCAGTGGTGCGCGCAGGCGGTGCAGCAGGGCCGACCCATTTCCAAGCCTGTTTCCCGTCTGCGGCCACCTCTGGTGGTGCAGCCGAGGTCAGGCACCCTCCCCCCAGACTCCCGTCTGTGGCCACCTCTGGTGGTTCAGCGGGGGTCAGATCCCTGCCTATACTTGAGTCCTCTCTGCGGCCTCCTCTGGTGGTGCAGTAGGGGCCCAGGTCCCTCCCCGCCTGTCTCGCCCGTCTGTGTCGTGATACCTCTGGTGGTGCAGCCCGGCTCAGTGTCTTCCCCGTCTGACTTCCCTGATGTGGCCAATCACGGAGTCAGGCTGGGAGGGATCAGAGTCGCGCTGCACCTCCAGTGGTGCGCGCAGGCGGTGCAGCAGGGCCGACCCATTTCCAAGCCTGTTTCCCGTCTGCGGCCACCTCTGGTGGTGCAGCCGAGGTCAGGCACCCTCCCCCCAGACTCCCGTCTGTGGCCACCTCTGGTGGTTCAGCGGGGGTCAGATCCCTGCCTATACTTGAGTCCTCTCTGCGGCCTCCTCTGGTGATGCAGCAGGGGCCCAGGTCCCTCCCCGCCTGTCTCGCCCGTCTGTGTCGTGATACCTCTGGTGGTGCAGCCCGGCTCAGTGTCTTCCCCGTCTGACTTCCCTGATGTGGCCAATCACGGAGTCAGGCTGGGAGGGATCAGAGTCGCGCTGCACCTCCAGTGGTGCGCGCAGGCGGTGCAGCAGGGCCGACCCATTTCCAAGCCTGTTTCCCGTCTGCGGCCACCTCTGGTGGTGCAGCCGAGGTCAGGCACCCTCCCCCCAGACTCCCGTCTGTGGCCACCTCTGGTGGTTCAGCGGGGGTCAGATCCCTGCCTATACTTGAGTCCTCTCTGCGGCCTCCTCTGGTGATGCAGCAGGGGCCCAGGTCCCTCCCCGCCTGTCTCGCCCGTCTGTGTCGTGATACCTCTGGTGGTGCAGCCCGGCTCAGTGTCTTCCCCGTCTGACTTCCCTGATGTGGCCAATCACGGAGTCAGGCTGGAAGGGATCAGAGTCGCGCTGCACCTCCAGTGGTGCGCGCAGGCGGTGCAGCAGGGCCGACCCATTTCCAAGCCTGTTTCCCGTCTGCGGCCACCTCTGGTGGTGCAGCCGAGGTCAGGCACCCTCCCCCCAGACTCCCGTCTGTGGCCACCTCTGGTGGTTCAGCGGGGGTCAGATCCCTGCCTATACTTGAGTCCTCTCTGCGGCCTCCTCTGGTGGTGCAGCAGGGGCCCAGGTCCCTCCCCGCCTGTCTCGCCCGTCTGTGTCGTGATACCTCTGGTGGTGCAGCCCGGCTCAGTGTCTTCCCCGTCTGACTTCCCTGATGTGGCCAATCACGGAGTCAGGCTGGGAGGGATCAGAGTCGCGCTGCACCTCCAGTGGTGCGCGCAGGCGGTGCAGCAGGGCCGACCCATTTCCAAGCCTGTTTCCCGTCTGCGGCCACCTCTGGTGGTGCAGCCGAGGTCAGGCACCCTCCCCCCAGACTCCCGTCTGTGGCCACCTCTGGTGGTTCAGCGGGGGTCAGATCCCTGCCTATACTTGAGTCCTCTCTGCGGCCTCCTCTGGTGGTGCAGCAGGGGCCCAGGTCCCTCCCCGCCTGTCTCGCCCGTCTGTGTCGTGATACCTCTGGTGGTGCAGCCCGGCTCAGTGTCTTCCCCGTCTGACTTCCCTGATGTGGCCAATCACGGAGTCAGGCTGGGAGGGATCAGAGTCGCGCTGCACCTCCAGTGGTGCGCGCAGGCGGTGCAGCAGGGCCGACCCATTTCCAAGCCTGTTTCCCGTCTGCGGCCACCTCTGGTGGTGCAGCCGAGGTCAGGCACCCTCCCCCCAGACTCCCGTCTGTGGCCACCTCTGGTGGTTCAGCGGGGGTCAGATCCCTGCCTATACTTGAGTCCTCTCTGTGGCCTCCTCTGGTGGTGCAGCAGGGGCCCAGGTCCCTCCCCGCCTGTCTCGCCCGTCTGTGTCGTGATACCTCTGGTGGTGCAGCCCGGCTCAGTGTCTTCCCCGTCTGACTTCCCTGATGTGGCCAATCACGGAGTCAGGCTGGGAGGGATCAGAGTCGCGCTGCACCTCCAGTGGTGCGCGCAGGCGGTGCAGCAGGGCCGACCCATTTCCAAGCCTGTTTCCCGTCTGCGGCCACCTCTGGTGGTGCAGCCGAGGTCAGGCACCCTCCCCCCAGACTCCCGTCTGTGGATACCTCTGGTGGTTCAGCGGGGGTCAGATCCCTGCCTATACTTGAGTCCTCTCTGCGGCCTCCTCTGGTGATGCAGCAGGGGCCCAGGTCCCTCCCCGCCTGTCTCGCCCGTCTGTGTCGTGATACCTCTGGTGGTGCAGCCCGGCTCAGTGTCTTCCCCGTCTGACTTCCCTGATGTGGCCAATCACGGAGTCAGGCTGGGAGGGATCAGAGTCGCGCTGCACCTCCAGTGGTGCGCGCAGGCGGTGCAGCAGGGCCGACCCATTTCCAAGCCTGTTTCCCGTCTGCGGCCACCTCTGGTGGTGCAGCCGAGGTCAGGCACCCTCCCCCCAGACTCCCGTCTGTGGCCACCTCTGGTGGTTCAGCGGGGGTCAGATCCCTGCCTATACTTGAGTCCTCTCTGCGGCCTCCTCTGGTGGTGCAGCAGGGGCCCAGGTCCCTCCCCGCCTGTCTCGCCCATCTGTGTCGTGATACCTCTGGTGGTGCAGCCCGGCTCAGTGTCTTCCCCGTCTGACTTCCCTGATGTGGCCAATCACGGAGTCAGGCTGGGAGGGATCAGAGTCGCGCTGCACCTCCAGTGGTGCGCGCAGGCGGTGCAGCAGGGCCGACCCAATTCCAAGCCTGTTTACCGTCTGCGGCCACCACTGGTGGTGCAGCCGAGGTCAGGCACCCTCCCCCCAGACTCCCGTCTGTGGCCACCTCTGGTGGTTCAGCGGGGGTCAGATCCCTGCTTATACTTGAGTCCTCTCTGCGGCCTCCTCTGGTGATGCAGCAGGGGCCCAGGTCCCTCCCCGCCTGTCTCGCCCGTCTGTGTCGTGATACCTCTGGTGGTGCAGCCCGGCTCAGTGTCTTCCCCGTCTGACTTCCCTGATGTGGCCAATCACGGAGTCAGGCTGGGAGGGATCAGAGTCGCGCTGCACCTCCAGTGGTGCGCGCAGGCGGTGCAGCAGGGCCGACCCATTTCCAAGCCTGTTTCCCGTCTGCGGCCACCTCTGGTGGTGCAGCCGAGGTCAGGCACCCTCCCCCCAGACTCCCGTCTGTGGCCACCTCTGGTGGTTCAGCGGTGGTCAGATCCCTGCCTATACTTGAGTCCTCTCTGCGGCCTCCTCTGGTGATGCAGCAGGGGCCCAGGTCCCTCCCCGCCTGTCTCGCCCGTCTGTGTCGTGATACCTCTGGTGGTGCAGCCCGGCTCAGTGTCTTCCCCGTCTGACTTCCCTGATGTGGCCAATCACGCAGTCAGGCTGGGAGGGATCAGAGTCGCGCTGCACCTCCAGTGGTGCGCGCAGGCGGTGCAGCAGGGCCGACCCATTTCCAAGCCTGTTTCCCGTCTGCGGCCACCTCTGGTGGTGCAGCAAAGGTCAGGCACCCTCCCCCCAGACTCCCGTCTGTGGCCACCTCTGGTGGTTCAGCGGGGGTCAGATCCCTGCCTATACTTGAGTCCTCTCTGCGGCCTCCTCTGGTGGTGCAGCAGGGGCCCAGGTCCCTCCCCGCCTGTCTCGCCCGTCTGTGTCGTGATACCTTTGGTGGTTCAGCCCGGCTCAGTGTCTTCCCCGTCTGACTTCCCTGATGTGGCCAATCACGGAGTCAGGCTGGGAGGGATCAGAGTCGCGCTGCACCTCCAGTGGTGCGCGCAGGCGGTGCAGCAGGGCCGACCCATTTCCAAGCCTGTTTCCCGTCTGCGGCCACCTCTGGTGGTGCAGCCGAGGTCAGGTACCCTCCCCCCAGACTCCCGTCTGTGGCCACCTCTGGTGGTTCAGCGGGGGTCAGATCCCTGCCTATACTTGAGTCCTCTCTGTGGCCTCCTCTGGTGGTGCAGCAGGGGCCCAGGTCCCTCCCCGCCTGTCTCGCCCGTCTGTGTCGTGATACCTCTGGTGGTGCAGCCCGGCTCAGTGTCTTCCCCGTCTGACTTCCCTGATGTGGCCAATCACGGAGTCAGGCTGGGAGGGATCAGAGTCGCGCTGCACCTCCAGTGGTGCGCGCAGGCGGTGCAGCAGGGCCGACCCATTTCCAAGCCTGTTTCCCGTCTGCGGCCACCTCTGGTGGTGCAGCCGAGGTCAGGCACCCTCCCCCCAGACTCCCGTCTGTGGATACCTCTGGTGGTTCAGCGGGGGTCAGATCCCTGCCTATACTTGAGTCCTCTCTGCGGCCTCCTCTGGTGATGCAGCAGGGGCCCAGGTCCCTCCCCGCCTGTCTCGCCCGTCTGTGTCGTGATACCTCTGGTGGTGCAGCCCGGCTCAGTGTCTTCCCCGTCTGACTTCCCTGATGTGGCCAATCACGGAGTCAGGCTGGGAGGGATCAGAGTCGCGCTGCACCTCCAGTGGTGCGCGCAGGCGGTGCAGCAGGGCCGACCCATTTCCAAGCCTGTTTCCCGTCTGCGGCCACCTCTGGTGGTGCAGCCGAGGTCAGGCACCCTCCCCCCAGACTCCCGTCTGTGGCCACCTCTGGTGGTTCAGCGGGGGTCAGATCCCTGCCTATACTTGAGTCCTCTCTGCGGCCTCCTCTGGTGGTGCAGCAGGGGCCCAGGTCCCTCCCCGCCTGTCTCGCCCGTCTGTGTCGTGATACCTCTGGTGGTGCACCCCGGCTCAGTGTCTTCCCCGTCTGACTTCCCTGATGTGGCCAATCACGGAGTCAGGCTGGGAGGGATCAGAGTCGCGCTGCACCTCCAGTGGTGCGCGCAGGCGGTGCAGCAGGGCCGACCCATTTCCAAGCCTGTTTCCCGTCTGCGGCCACCTCTGGTGGTGCAGCCGAGGTCAGGCACCCTCCCCCCAGACTCCCGTCTGTGGCCACCTCTGGTGGTTCAGCGGGGGTCAGATCCCTGCCTATACTTGAGTCCTCTCTGCGGCCTCCTCTGGTGGTGCAGCAGGGGCCCAGGTCCCTCCCCGCCTGTCTCGCCCGTCTGTGTCGTGATACCTCTGGTGGTGCAGCCCGGCTCAGTGTCTTCCCCGTCTGACTTCCCTGATGTGGCCAATCACGGAGTCAGGCTGGGAGGGATCAGAGTCGCGCTGCACCTCCAGTGGTGCGCGCAGGCGGTGCAGCAGGGCCGACCCATTTCCAAGCCTGTTTCCCGTCTGCGGCCACCTGTGGTGGTGCAGCCGAGGTCAGGCACCCTCCCCCCAGACTCCCGTCTGTGGCCACCTCTGGTGGTTCAGCGGGGGTCAGATCCCTGCCTATACTTGAGTCCTCTCTGTGGCCTCCTCTGGTGGTGCAGCAGGGGCCCAGGTCCCTCCCCGCCTGTCTCGCCCGTCTGTGTCGTGATACCTCTGGTGGTGCAGCCCGGCTCAGTGTCTTCCCCGTCTGACTTCCCTGATGTGGCCAATCACGGAGTCAGGCTGGAAGGGATCAGAGTCGCGATGCACCTCCAGTGGTGCGCGCAGGTGGTGCAGCAGGGCCGACCCATTTCCAAGCCTGTTTCCCGTCTGCGGCCACCTCTGGTGGTGCAGCCGAGGTCAGGCACCCTCCCCCCAGACTCCCGTCTGTGGCCACCTCTGGTGGTTCAGCGGGGGTCAGATCCCTGCCTATACTTGAGTCCTCTCTGCGGCCTCCTCTGGTGGTGCAGCAGGGGCCCAGGTCCCTCCCCGCCTGTCTCGCCCGTCTGTGTCGTGATACCTCTGGTGGTGCAGCCCGGCTCAGTGTCTTCCCCGTCTGACTTCCCTGATGTGGCCAATCACGGAGTCAGGCTGGGAGGGATCAGAGTCGCGCTGCACCTCCAGTGGTGCGCGCAGGCGGTGCAGCAGGGCCGACCCATTTCCAAGCCTGTTTCCCGTCTGCGGCCACCTCTGGTGGTGCAGCCGAGGTCAGGCACCCTCCCCCCAGACTCCCGTCTGTGGCCACCTCTGGTGGTTCAGCGGGGGTCAGATCCCTGCCTATACTTGAGTCCTCTCTGTGGCCTCCTCTGGTGGTGCAGCAGGGGCCCAGGTCCCTCCCCGCCTGTCTCGCCCGTCTGTGTCGTGATACCTCTGGTGGTGCAGCCCGGCTCAGTGTCTTCCCCGTCTGACTTCCCTGATGTGGCCAATCACGGAGTCAGGCTGGGAGGGATCAGAGTCGCGCTGCACCTCCAGTGGTGCGCGCAGGCGGTGCAGCAGGGCCGACCCATTTCCAAGCCTGTTTCCCGTCTGCGGCCACCTCTGGTGGTGCAGCCGAGGTCAGGCACCCTCCCCCCAGACTCCCGTCTGTGGCCACCTCTGGTGGTTCAGCGGGGGTCAGATCCCTGCCTATACTTGAGTCCTCTCTGTGGCCTCCTCTGGTGGTGCAGCAGGGGCCCAGGTCCCTCCCCGCCTGTCTCGCCCGTCTGTGTCGTGATACCTCTGGTGGTGCAGCCCGGCTCAGTGTCTTCCCCGTCTGACTTCCCTGATGTGGCCAATCACGGAGTCAGGCTGGGAGGGATCAGAGTCGCGCTGCACCTCCAGTGGTGCGCGCAGGCGGTGCAGCAGGGCCGACCCATTTCCAAGCCTGTTTCCCGTCTGCGGCCACCTCTGGTGGTGCAGCCGAGGTCAGGCACCCTCCCCCCAGACTCCCGTCTGTGGATACCTCTGGTGGTTCAGCGGGGGTCAGATCCCTGCCTATACTTGAGTCCTCTCTGCGGCCTCCTCTGGTGATGCAGCAGGGGCCCAGGTCCCTCCCCGCCTGTCTCGCCCGTCTGTGTCGTGATACCTCTGGTGGTGCAGCCCGGCTCAGTGTCTTCCCCGTCTGACTTCCCTGATGTGGCCAATCACGGAGTCAGGCTGGGAGGGATCAGAGTCGCGCTGCACCTCCAGTGGTGCGCGCAGGCGGTGCAGCAGGGCCGACCCATTTCCAAGCCTGTTTCCCGTCTGCGGCCACCTCTGGTGGTGCAGCCGAGGTCAGGCACCCTCCCCCCAGACTCCCGTCTGTGGCCACCTCTGGTGGTTCAGCGGGGGTCAGATCCCTGCCTATACTTGAGTCCTCTCTGCGGCCTCCTCTGGTGGTGCAGCAGGGGCCCAGGTCCCTCCCCGCCTGTCTCGCCCATCTGTGTCGTGATACCTCTGGTGGTGCAGCCCGGCTCAGTGTCTTCCCCGTCTGACTTCCCTGATGTGGCCAATCACGGAGTCAGGCTGGGAGGGATCAGAGTCGCGCTGCACCTCCAGTGGTGCGCGCAGGCGGTGCAGCAGGGCCGACCCATTTCCAAGCCTGTTTCCCGTCTGCGGCCACCTCTGGTGGTGCAGCCGAGGTCAGGCACCCTCCCCCCAGACTCCCGTCTGTGGCCACCTCTGGTGGTTCAGCGGGGGTCAGATCCCTGCTTATACTTGAGTCCTCTCTGCGGCCTCCTCTGGTGATGCAGCAGGGGCCCAGGTCCCTCCCCGCCTGTCTCGCCCGTCTGTGTCGTGATACCTCTGGTGGTGCAGCCCGGCTCAGTGTCTTCCCCGTCTGACTTCCCTGATGTGGCCAATCACGGAGTCAGGCTGGGAGGGATCAGAGTCGCGCTGCACCTCCAGTGGTGCGCGCAGGCGGTGCAGCAGGGCCGACCCATTTCCAAGCCTGTTTCCCGTCTGCGGCCACCTCTGGTGGTGCAGCCGAGGTCAGGCACCCTCCCCCCAGACTCCCGTCTGTGGCCACCTCTGGTGGTTCAGCGGTGGTCAGATCCCTGCCTATACTTGAGTCCTCTCTGCGGCCTCCTCTGGTGATGCAGCAGGGGCCCAGGTCCCTCCCCGCCTGTCTCGCCCGTCTGTGTCGTGATACCTCTGGTGGTGCAGCCCGGCTCAGTGTCTTCCCCGTCTGACTTCCCTGATGTGGCCAATCACGGAGTCAGGCTGGGAGGGATCAGAGTCGCGCTGCACCTCCAGTGGTGCGCGCAGGCGGTGCAGCAGGGCCGACCCATTTCCAAGCCTGTTTCCCGTCTGCGGCCACCTCTGGTGGTGCAGCAAAGGTCAGGCACCCTCCCCCCAGACTCCCGTCTGTGGCCACCTCTGGTGGTTCAGCGGGGGTCAGATCCCTGCCTATACTTGAGTCCTCTCTGCGGCCTCCTCTGGTGGTGCAGCAGGGGCCCAGGTCCCTCCCCGCCTGTCTCGCCCGTCTGTGTCGTGATACCTCTGGTGGTGCAGCCCGGCTCAGTGTCTTCCCCGTCTGACTTCCCTGATGTGGCCAATCACGGAGTCAGGCTGGGAGGGATCAGAGTCGCGCTGCACCTCCAGTGGTGCGCGCAGGCGGTGCAGCAGGGCCGACCCATTTCCAAGCCTGTTTCCCGTCTGCGGCCACCTGTGGTGGTGCAGCCGAGGTCAGGCACCCTCCCCCCAGACTCCCGACTGTGGCCACCTCTGGTGGTTCAGCGGGGGTCAGATCCCTGCCTATACTTGAGTCCTCTCTGTGGCCTCCTCTGGTGGTGCAGCAGGGGCCCAGGTCCCTCCCCGCCTGTCTCGCCCGTCTGTGTCGTGATACCTCTGGTGGTGCAGCCCGGCTCAGTGTCTTCCCCGTCTGACTTCCCTGATGTGGCCAATCACGGAGTCAGGCTGGGAGGGATCAGAGTCGCGCTGCACCTCCAGTGGTGCGCGCAGGCGGTGCAGCAGGGCCGACCCATTTTCAAGCCTGTTTCCCGTCTGCGGCCACCTCTGGTGGTGCAGCCGAGGTCAGGCACCCTCCCCCCAGACTCCCGTCTGTGGCCACCTCTGGTGGTTCAGCGGGGGTCAGATCCCTGCCTATACTTGAGTCCTCTCTGTGGCCTCCTCTGGTGGTGCAGCAGGGGCCCAGGTCCCTCCCCGCCTGTCTCGCCCGTCTGTGTCGTGATACCTCTGGTGGTGCAGCCCGGCTCAGTGTCTTCCCCGTCTGACTTCCCTGATGTGGCCAATCACGGAGTCAGGCTGGGAGGGATCAGAGTCGCGCTGCACCACCAGTGGTGCGCGCAGGCGGTGCCGCAGGGCCGACCCATTTCCAAGCCTGTTTCCCGTCTGCGGCCACCTCTGGTGGTGCAGCCGAGGTCAGGCACCCTCCCCCCAGACTCCGTCTGTGGCCACCTCTGGTGGTTCAGCGGGGGTCAGATCCCTGCCTATACTTGAGTCCTCTCTGTGGCCTCCTCTGGTGGTGCAGCAGGGGCCCAGGTCCCTCCCCACCTGTCTCGCCCGTCTGTGTCGTGATACCTCTGGTGGTGCAGCCCGGCTCAGTGTCTTCCCCGTCTGACTTCCCTGATGTGGCCAATCACGGAGTCAGGCTGGGAGGGATCAGAGTCGCGCTGCACCTCCAGTGGTGCGCGCAGGCGGTGCAGCAGGGCCGACCCATTTCCAAGCCTGTTTCCCGTCTGCGGCCACCTCTGGTGGTGCAGCCGAGGTCAGGCACCCTCCCCCCAGACTCCCGTCTGTGGCCACCTCTGGTGGTTCAGCGGGGGTCAGATCCCTGCCTATACTTGAGTCCTCTCTGTGGCCTCCTCTGGTGGTGCAGCAGGGGCCCAGGTCCCTCCCCGCCTGTCTCGCCCGTCTGTGTCGTGATACCTCTGGTGGTGCAGCCCGGCTCAGTGTCTTCCCCGTCTGACTTCCTTGATGTGGCCAATCACGGAGTCAGGCTGGGAGGGATCAGAGTCGCGCTGCACCTCCAGTGGTGCGCGCAGGCGGTGCAGCAGGGCCGACCCATTTCCAAGCCTGTTTCCCGTCTGCGGCCACCTGTGGTGGTGCAGCCGAGGTCAGGCACCCTCCCCCCAGACTCCCGTCTGTGGCCACCTCTGGTGGTTCAGCGGGGGTCAGATCCCTGCCTATACTTGAGTCCTCTCTGTGGCCTCCTCTGGTGGTGCAGCAGGGGCCCAGGTCCCTCCCCGCCTGTCTCGCCCGTCTGTGTCGTGATACCTCTGGTGGTGCAGCCCGGCTCAGTGTCTTCCCCGTCTGACTTCCCTGATGTGGCCAATCACGGAGTCAGGCTGGGAGGGATCAGAGTCGCGCTGCACCTCCAGTGGTGCGCGCAGGCGGTGCAGCAGGGCCGACCCATTTCCAAGCCTGTTTCCCGTCTGCGGCCACCTGTGGTGGTGCAGCCGAGGTCAGGCACCCTCCCCCCAGACTCCCGTCTGTGGCCACCTCTGGTGGTTCAGCGGGGGTCAGATCCCTGCCTATACTTGAGTCCTCTCTGTGGCCTCCTCTGGTGGTGCAGCAGGGGCCCAGGTCCCTCCCCGCCTGTCTCGCCCGTCTGTGTCGTGATACCTCTGGTGGTGCAGCCCGGCTCAGTGTCTTCCCCGTCTGACTTCCCTGATGTGGCCAATCACGGAGTCAGGCTGGGAGGGATCAGAGTCGCGCTGCACCTCCAGTGGTGCGCGCAGGCGGTGCAGCAGGGCCGACCCATTTCCAAGCCTGTTTCCCGTCTGCGGCCACCTGTGGTGGTGCAGCCGAGGTCAGGCACCCTCCCCCCAGACTCCCGTCTGTGGCCACCTCTGGTGGTTCAGCGGGGGTCAGATCCCTGCCTATACTTGAGTCCTCTCTGTGGCCTCCTCTGGTGGTGCAGCAGGGGCCCAGGTCCCTCCCCGCCTGTCTCGCCCGTCTGTGTCGTGATACCTCTGGTGGTGCAGCCCGGCTCAGTGTCTTCCCCGTCTGACTTCCCTGATGTGGCCAATCACGGAGTCAGGCTGGGAGGGATCAGAGTCGCGCTGCACCTCCAGTGGTGCGCGCAGGCGGTGCAGCAGGGCCGACCCATTTCCAAGCCTGTTTCCCGTCTGCGGCCACCTGTGGTGGTGCAGCCGAGGTCAGGCACCCTCCCCCCAGACTCCCGTCTGTGGCCACCTCTGGTGGTTCAGCGGGGGTCAGATCCCTGCCTATACTTGAGTCCTCTCTGTGGCCTCCTCTGGTGGTGCAGCAGGGGCCCAGGTCCCTCCCCGCCTGTCTCGCCCGTCTGTGTCGTGATACCTCTGGTGGTGCAGCCCGGCTCAGTGTCTTCCCCGTCTGACTTCCCTGATGTGGCCAATCACGGAGTCAGGCTGGGAGGGATCAGAGTCGCGCTGCACCTCCAGTGGTGCGCGCAGGCGGTGCAGCAGGGCCGACCCATTTCCAAGCCTGTTTCCCGTCTGCGGCCACCTCTGGTGGTGCAGCCGAGGTCAGGCACCCTCCCCCCAGACTCCCGTCTGTGGCCACCTCTGGTGGTTCAGCGGGGGTCAGATCCCTGCCTATACTTGAGTCCTCTCTGTGGCCTCCTCTGGTGGTGCAGCAGGGGCCCAGGTCCCTCCCCGCCTGTCTCGCCCGTCTGTGTCGTGATACCTCTGGTGGTGCAGCCCGGCTCAGCGTCTTCCCCGTCTGACTTCCCTGATGTGGCCAATCACGGAGTCAGGCTGGGAGGGATCAGAGTCGCGCTGCACCTCCAGTGGTGCGCGCAGGCGGTGCAGCAGGGCCGACCCATTTCCAAGCCTGTTTCCCGTCTGCGGCCACCTGTGGTGGTGCAGCCGAGGTCAGGCACCCTCCCCCCAGACTCCCGTCTGTGGCCACCTCTGGTGGTTCAGCGGGGGTCAGATCCCTGCCTATACTTGAGTCCTCTCTGTGGCCTCCTCTGGTGGTGCAGCAGGGGCCCAGGTCCCTCCCCGCCTGTCTCGCCCGTCTGTGTCGTGATACCTCTGGTGGTGCAGCCCGGCTCAGTGTCTTCCCCGTCTGACTTCCCTGATGTGGCCAATCACGGAGTCAGGCTGGGAGGGATCAGAGTCGCGCTGCACCTCCAGTGGTGCGCGCAGGCGGTGCAGCAGGGCCGACCCATTTCCAAGCCTGTTTCCCGTCTGCGGCCACCTGTGGTGGTGCAGCCGAGGTCAGGCACCCTCCCCCCAGACTCCCGTCTGTGGCCACCTCTGGTGGTTCAGCGGGGGTCAGATCCCTGCCTATACTTGAGTCCTCTCTGTGGCCTCCTCTGGTGGTGCAGCAGGGGCCCAGGTCCCTCCCCGCCTGTCTCGCCCGTCTGTGTCGTGATACCTCTGGTGGTGCAGCCCGGCTCAGTGTCTTCCCCGTCTGACTTCCCTGATGTGGCCAATCACGGAGTCAGGCTGGGAGGGATCAGAGTCGCGCTGCACCTCCAGTGGTGCGCGCAGGCGGTGCAGCAGGGCCGACCCATTTCCAAGCCTGTTTCCCGTCTGCGGCCACCTGTGGTGGTGCAGCCGAGGTCAGGCACCCTCCCCCCAGACTCCCGTCTGTGGCCACCTCTGGTGGTTCAGCGGGGGTCAGATCCCTGCCTATACTTGAGTCCTCTCTGTGGCCTCCTCTGGTGGTGCAGCAGGGGCCCAGGTCCCTCCCCGCCTGTCTCGCCCGTCTGTGTCGTGATACCTCTGGTGGTGCAGCCCGGCTCAGTGTCTTCCCCGTCTGACTTCCCTGATGTGGCCAATCACGGAGTCAGGCTGGGAGGGATCAGAGTCGCGCTGCACCTCCAGTGGTGCGCGCAGGCGGTGCAGCAGGGCCGACCCATTTCCAAGCCTGTTTCCCGTCTGCGGCCACCTGTGGTGGTGCAGCCGAGGTCAGGCACCCTCCCCCCAGACTCCCGTCTGTGGCCACCTCTGGTGGTTCAGCGGGGGTCAGATCCCTGCCTATACTTGAGTCCTCTCTGTGGCCTCCTCTGGTGGTGCAGCAGGGGCCCAGGTCCCTCCCCGCCTGTCTCGCCCGTCTGTGTCGTGATACCTCTGGTGGTGCAGCCCGGCTCAGTGTCTTCCCCGTCTGACTTCCCTGATGTGGCCAATCACGGAGTCAGGCTGGGAGGGATCAGAGTCGCGCTGCACCTCCAGTGGTGCGCGCAGGCGGTGCAGCAGGGCCGACCCATTTCCAAGCCTGTTTCCCGTCTGCGGCCACCTGTGGTGGTGCAGCCGAGGTCAGGCACCCTCCCCCCAGACTCCCGTCTGTGGCCACCTCTGGTGGTTCAGCGGGGGTCAGATCCCTGCCTATACTTGAGTCCTCTCTGTGGCCTCCTCTGGTGGTGCAGCAGGGGCCCAGGTCCCTCCCCGCCTGTCTCGCCCGTCTGTGTCGTGATACCTCTGGTGGTGCAGCCCGGCTCAGTGTCTTCCCCGTCTGACTTCCCTGATGTGGCCAATCACGGAGTCAGGCTGGGAGGGATCAGAGTCGCGCTGCACCTCCAGTGGTGCGCGCAGGCGGTGCAGCAGGGCCGACCCATTTCCAAGCCTGTTTCCCGTCTGCGGCCACCTGTGGTGGTGCAGCCGAGGTCAGGCACCCTCCCCCCAGACTCCCGTCTGTGGCCACCTCTGGTGGTTCAGCGGGGGTCAGATCCCTGCCTATACTTGAGTCCTCTCTGTGGCCTCCTCTGGTGGTGCAGCAGGGGCCCAGGTCCCTCCCCGCCTGTCTCGCCCGTCTGTGTCGTGATACCTCTGGTGGTGCAGCCCGGCTCAGTGTCTTCCCCGTCTGACTTCCCTGATGTGGCCAATCACGGAGTCAGGCTGGGAGGGATCAGAGTCGCGCTGCACCTCCAGTGGTGCGCGCAGGCGGTGCAGCAGGGCCGACCCATTTCCAAGCCTGTTTCCCGTCTGCGGCCACCTGTGGTGGTGCAGCCGAGGTCAGGCACCCTCCCCCCAGACTCCCGTCTGTGGCCACCTCTGGTGGTTCAGCGGGGGTCAGATCCCTGCCTATACTTGAGTCCTCTCTGTGGCCTCCTCTGGTGGTGCAGCAGGGGCCCAGGTCCCTCCCCGCCTGTCTCGCCCGTCTGTGTCGTGATACCTCTGGTGGTGCAGCCCGGCTCAGTGTCTTCCCCGTCTGACTTCCCTGATGTGGCCAATCACGGAGTCAGGCTGGGAGGGATCAGAGTCGCGCTGCACCTCCAGTGGTGCGCGCAGGCGGTGCAGCAGGGCCGACCCATTTCCAAGCCTGTTTCCCGTCTGCGGCCACCTGTGGTGGTGCAGCCGAGGTCAGGCACCCTCCCCCCAGACTCCCGTCTGTGGCCACCTCTGGTGGTTCAGCGGTGGTCAGATCCCTGCCTATACTTGAGTCCTCTCTGTGGCCTCCTCTGGTGGTGCAGCAGGGGCCCAGGTCCCTCCCCGCCTGTCTCGCCCGTCTGTGTCGTGATACCTCTGGTGGTGCAGCCCGGCTCAGTGTCTTCCCCGTCTGACTTCCCTGATGTGGCCAATCACGGAGTCAGGCTGGGAGGGATCAGAGTCGCGCTGCACCTCCAGTGGTGCGCGCAGGCGGTGCAGCAGGGCCGACCCATTTCCAAGCCTGTTTCCCGTCTGCGGCCACCTGTGGTGGTGCAGCCGAGGTCAGGCACCCTCCCCCCAGACTCCCGTCTGTGGCCACCTCTGGTGGTTCAGCGGGGGTCAGATCCCTGCCTATACTTGAGTCCTCTCTGTGGCCTCCTCTGGTGGTGCAGCAGGGGCCCAGGTCCCTCCCCGCCTGTCTCGCCCGTCTGTGTCGTGATACCTCTGGTGGTGCAGCCCGGCTCAGTGTCTTCCCCGTCTGACTTCCCTGATGTGGCCAATCACGGAGTCAGGCTGGGAGGGATCAGAGTCGCGCTGCACCTCCAGTGGTGCGCGCAGGCGGTGCAGCAGGGCCGACCCATTTCCAAGCCTGTTTCCCGTCTGCGGCCACCTCTGGTGGTGCAGCCGAGGTCAGGCACCCTCCCCCCAGACTCCCGTCTGTGGCCACCTCTGGTGGTTCAGCGGGGGTCAGATCCCTGCCTATACTTGAGTCCTCTCTGCGGCCTCCTCTGGTGGTGCAGCAGGGGCCCAGGTCCCTCCCCGCCTGTCTCGCCCGTCTGTGTCGTGATACCTCTGGTGGTGCAGCCCGGCTCAGTGTCTTCCCCGTCTGACTTCCCTGATGTGGCCAATCACGGAGTCAGGCTGGGAGGGATCAGAGTCGCGCTGCACCTCCAGTGGTGCGCGCAGGCGGTGCAGCAGGGCCGACCCATTTCCAAGCCTGTTTCCCGTCTGCGGCCACCTCTGGTGGTGCAGCCGAGGTCAGGCACCTTCCCCCCAGACTCCCGTCTGTGGCCACCTCTGGTGTTTCAGCGGTGGTCAGATCCCTGCCTATACTTGAGTCCTCTCTGCGGCCTCCTCTGGTGATGCAGCAGGGGCGCAGGTCCCTCCCCGCCTGTCTCGCCCGTCTGTGTCGTGATACCTCTGGTGGTGCAGCGCGGCTCAGTGTCTTCCCCGTCTGACTTCCCTGATGTGGCCAATCACGGAGTCAGGCTGGGAGGGATCAGAGTCGCGCTGCACCTCCAGTGGTGCGCGCAGGCGGTGCAGCAGGGCCGACCCATTTCCAAGCCTGTTTCCCGTCTGCGGCCACCTCTGGTGGTGCAGCCAAGGTCAGGCACCCTCCCCCCAGACTCCCGTCTGTGGCCACCTCTGGTGGTTCAGCGGGGGTCAGATCCCTGCCTATACTTGAGTCCTCTCTGCGGCCTCCTCTGGTGGTGCAGCAGGGGCCCAGGTCCCTCCCCGCCTGTCTCGCCCGTCTGTGTCGTGATACCTCTGGTGGTGCAGCCCGGCTCAGTGTCTTCCCCGTCTGACTTCCCTGATGTGGCCAATCACGGAGTCAGGCTGGGAGGGATCAGAGTCGCGCTGCACCTCCAGTGGTGCGCGCAGGCGGTGCAGCAGGGCCGACCCATTTCCAAGCCTGTTTCCCGTCTGCGGCCACCTCTGGTGGTGCAGCCGAGGTCAGGCACCCTCCCCCCAGACTCCGTCTGTGGCCACCTCTGGTGGTTCAGCGGGGGTCAGATCCCTGCCTATACTTGAGTCCTCTCTGTGGCCTCCTCTGGTGGTGCAGCAGGGGCCCAGGTCCCTCCCCGCCTGTCTCGCCCGTCTGTGTCGTGATACCTCTGGTGGTGCAGCCCGGCTCAGTGTCTTCCCCGTCTGACTTCCCTGATGTGGCCAATCACGGAGTCAGGCTGGGAGGGATCAGAGTCGCGCTGCAACTCCAGTGGTGCGCGCAGGCGGTGCAGCAGGGCCGACCCATTTCCAAGCCTGTTTCCCGTCTGCGGCCACCTCTGGTGGTGCAGCCGAGGTCAGGCACCCTCCCCCCAGACTCCCGTCTGTGGCCACCTCTGGTGGTTCAGCGGGGGTCAGATCCCTGCCTATACTTGAGTCCTCTCTGTGGCCTCCTCTGGTGGTGCAGCAGGGGCCCAGGTCCCTCCCCGCCTGTCTCGCCCGTCTGTGTCGTGATACCTCTGGTGGTGCAGCCCGGCTCAGTGTCTTCCCCGTCTGACTTCCTTGATGTGGCCAATCACGGAGTCAGGCTGGGAGGGATCAGAGTCGCGCTGCACCTCCAGTGGTGCGCGCAGGCGGTGCAGCAGGGCCGACCCATTTCCAAGCCTGTTTCCCGTCTGCGGCCACCTGTGGTGGTGCAGCCGAGGTCAGGCACCCTCCCCCCAGACTCCCGTCTGTGGCCACCTCTGGTGGTTCAGCGGGGGTCAGATCCCTGCCTATACTTGAGTCCTCTCTGTGGCCTCCTCTGGTGGTGCAGCAGGGGCCCAGGTCCCTCCCCGCCTGTCTCGCCCGTCTGTGTCGTGATACCTCTGGTGGTGCAGCCCGGCTCAGTGTCTTCCCCGTCTGACTTCCCTGATGTGGCCAATCACGGAGTCAGGCTGGGAGGGATCAGAGTCGCGCTGCACCTCCAGTGGTGCGCGCAGGCGGTGCAGCAGGGCCGACCCATTTCCAAGCCTGTTTCCCGTCTGCGGCCACCTGTGGTGGTGCAGCCGAGGTCAGGCACCCTCCCCCCAGACTCCCGTCTGTGGCCACCTCTGGTGGTTCAGCGGGGGTCAGATCCCTGCCTATACTTGAGTCCTCTCTGTGGCCTCCTCTGGTGGTGCAGCAGGGGCCCAGGTCCCTCCCCGCCTGTCTCGCCCGTCTGTGTCGTGATACCTCTGGTGGTGCAGCCCGGCTCAGTGTCTTCCCCGTCTGACTTCCCTGATGTGGCCAATCACGGAGTCAGGCTGGGAGGGATCAGAGTCGCGCTGCACCTCCAGTGGTGCGCGCAGGCGGTGCAGCAGGGCCGACCCATTTTCAAGCCTGTTTCCCGTCTGCGGCCACCTGTGGTGGTGCAGCCGAGGTCAGGCACCCTCCCCCCAGACTCCCGTCTGTGGCCACCTCTGGTGGTTCAGCGGGGGTCAGATCCCTGCCTATACTTGAGTCCTCTCTGTGGCCTCCTCTGGTGGTGCAGCAGGGGCCCAGGTCCCTCCCCGCCTGTCTCGCCCGTCTGTGTCGTGATACCTCTGGTGGTGCAGCCCGGCTCAGTGTCTTCCCCGTCTGACTTCCCTGATGTGGCCAATCACGGAGTCAGGCTGGGAGGGATCAGAGTCGCGCTGCACCTCCAGTGGTGCGCGCAGGCGGTGCAGCAGGGCCGACCCATTTCCAAGCCTGTTTCCCGTCTGCGGCCACCTCGTGGTGGTGCAGCCGAGGTCAGGCACCCTCCCCCCAGACTCCGTCTGTGGCCACCTCTGGTGGTTCAGCGGGGGTCAGATCCCTGCCTATACTTGAGTCCTCTCTGTGGCCTCCTCTGGTGGTGCAGCAGGGGCCCAGGTCCCTCCCCGCCTGTCTCGCCCGTCTGTGTCGTGATACCTCTGGTGGTGCAGCCCGGCTCAGTGTCTTCCCCGTCTGACTTCCCTGATGTGGCCAATCACGGAGTCAGGCTGGGAGGGATCAGAGTCGCGCTGCACCTCCAGTGGGTGCGCGCAGGCGGTGCAGCAGGGCCGACCCATTTCCAAGCCTGTTTCCCGTCTGCGGCCACCTCTGGTGGTGCAGCCGAGGTCAGGCACCCTCCCCCCAGACTCCCGTCTGTGGCCACCTCTGGTGGTTCAGCGGGGGTCAGATCCCTGCCTATACTTGAGTCCTCTCTTGTGGCCTCCTCTGGTGGTGCAGCAGGGGCCCAGGTCCCTCCCCGCCTGTCTCGCCCGTCTGTGTCGTGATACCTCTGGTGGTGCAGCCCGGCTCAGTGTCTTCCCCGTCTGACTTCCTTGATGTGGCCAATCACGGAGTCAGGCTGGGAGGGATCAGAGTCGCGCTGCACCTCCAGTGGTGCGCGCAGGCGGTGCAGCAGGGCCGACCCATTTCCAAGCCTGTTTCCCGTCTGCGGCCACCTGTGGTGGTGCAGCCGAGGTCAGGCACCCTCCCCCCAGACTCCCGTCTGTGGCCACCTCTGGTGGTTCAGCGGGGGTCAGATCCCTGCCTATACTTGAGTCCTCTCTGTGGCCTCCTCTGGTGGTGCATGCAGGGGCCCAGGTCCCTCCCCGCCTGTCTCGCCCGTCATGTGTCGTGATACCTCTGGTGGTGCAGCCCGGCTCAGTGTCTTCCCCGTCTGACTTCCCTGATGTGGCCAATCACGGAGTCAGGCTGGGAGGGATCAGAGTCGCGCTGCACCTCCAGTGGTGCGCGCAGGCGGTGCAGCAGGGCCGACCCATTTCCAAGCCTGTTTCCCGTCTGCGGCCACCTGTGGTGGTGCAGCCGAGGTCAGGCACCCTCCCCCCCAGACTCCCGTCTGTGGCCACCTCTGGTGGTTCAGCGGGGGTCAGATCCCTGCCTATACTTGAGTCCTCTCTGTGGCCTCCTCTGGTGGTGCAGCAGGGGCCCAGGTCCCTCCCCGCCTGTCTCGCCCGTCTGTGTCGTGATACCTCTGGTGGTGCAGCCCGGCTCAGTGTCTTCCCCGTCTGACTTCCCTGATGTGGCCAATCACGGAGTCAGGCTGGGAGGGATCAGAGTCGCGCTGCACCTCCAGTGGTGCGCGCAGGCGGGTTGCAGCAGGGCCGACCCATTTCCAAGCCTGTTTCCCGTCTGCGGCCACCTGTGGTGGTGCAGCCGAGGTCAGGCACCCTCCCCCCAGACTCCCGTCTGTGGCCACCTCTGGTGGTTCAGCGGGGGTCAGATCCCTGCCTATACTTGAGTCCTCTCTGTGGGCCTCCTCTGGTGGTGCAGCAGGGGCCCAGGTCCCTCCCCGCCTGTCTCGCCCGTCTGTGTCGTGATGCCTCTGGTGGTGCAGCCCGGCTCAGTGTCTTCCCCGTCTGACTTCCCTGATGTGGCCAATCACGGAGTCAGGCTGGGAGGGATCAGAGTCGCGCTGCACCTCCAGTGGTGCGCGCAGGCGGTGCAGCAGGGCCGACCCATTTCCAAGCCTGTTTCCCGTCTGCGGCCACCTGGTGGTGGTGCAACCCGAGGTCAGGCACCCTCCCCCCAGACTCCCCGTCTGTGGCCACCTCTGGTGGTTCAGCGGGGGTCAGATCCTGCCTATACTTGAGTCCTCTCTGTGGCCTCCTCTGGTGGTGCAGCAGGGGCCCAGGTCCCTCCCCGCCTGTCTCGCCCGTCTGTGTCGTGATACCTCTGGTGGTGCAGCCCGGCTCAGTGTCTTCCCCGTCTGACTTCCCTGATGTGGCCAATCACGGAGTCAGGCTGGGAGGGATCAGAGTCGCGCTGCACCTCCAGTGGTGCGCGCAGGCGGTGCAGCAGGGCCGACCCATTTCCAAGCCTGTTTCCCGTCTGCGGCCACCTGTGGTGGTGCAGCCGAGGTCAGGCACCCTCCCCCCAGACTCCCGTCTGTGGCCACCTCTGGTGGTTCAGCGGGGGTCAGATCCCTGCCTATACTTGAGTCCTCTCTGTGGCCTCCTCTGGTGGTGCAGCAGGGGCCCAGGTCCCTCCCCGCCTGTCTCGCCCGTCTGTGTCGTGATACCTCTGGTGGTGCAGCCCCGGCTCAGTGTCTTCCCCGTCTGACTTCCCTGATGTGGCCAATCACGGAGTCAGGCTGGGAGGGATCAGAGTCGCGCTGCACCTCCAGTGGTGCGCGCAGGCGGTGCAGCAGGGCCGACCCATTTCCAAGCCTGTTTCCCGTCTGCGGCCACCTGTGGTGGTGCAGCCGAGGTCAGGCACCCTCCCCCCAGACTCCCGTCTGTGGCCACCTCTGGTGGTTCAGCGGGGGTCAGATCCCTGCCTATACTTGAGTCCTCTCTGTGGCCTCCTCTGGTGGTGCAGCAGGGGCCCAGGTCCCTCCCCGCCTGTCTCGCCCGTGCTGTGTCGTGATACCTCTGGTGGTGCAGCCCGGCTCAGTGTCTTCCCCGTCTGACTTCCCTGATGTGGCCAATCACGGAGTCAGGCTGGGAGGGATCAGAGTCGCGCTGCACCTCCAGTGGTGCGCGCAGGCGGTGCAGCAGGGCCGACCCATTTCCAAGCCTGTTTCCCGTCTGCGGCCACCTGTGGTGGTGCAGCCGCGAGGTCAGGCACCCTCCCCCCAGACTCCCGTCTGTGGCCACCTCTGGTGGTTCAGCGGGGGTCAGATCCCTGCCTATACTTGAGTCCTCTCTGTGGCCTCCTCTGGTGGTGCAGCAGGGGCCCAGGTCCCTCCCCGCCTGTCTCGCCCGTCTGTGTCGTGATACCTCTGGTGGTGCAGCCCGGCTCGTCAGTGTCTTCCCCGTCTGACTTCCCTGATGTGGCCAATCACGGAGTCAGGCTGGGAGGGGATCAGAGTCGCGCTGCACCTCCAGTGGTGCGCGCAGGCGGTGCAGCAGGGCCGACCCATTTCCAAGCCTGTTTCCCGTCTGCGGCCACCTGTGGTGGTGCAGCCGAGGTCAGGCACCCTCCCCCCAGACTCCCGTCTGTGGCCACCTCTGGTGGGGTTCAGCGGGGGTCAGATCCCTGCCTATACTTGAGTTCCTCTCTGTGGGCCTCCTCTGGTGTGGTGCAGCAGGGGGCCCAGGTCCCTCCCCGCCTGTCTCGCCCGTCTGTGTCGTGATACCTCTGGTGGTGCAGCCCGGCTCAGTGTCTTCC